>JAHUTJ010033650.1:0-25751 GCA_036250325.1 Characodon lateralis
TATACACACACACACACACACACACACACACACACACAAGGGGTATATATATATATATATATATATAAAACAAATATTAATGTAATAGCATATTTATTACTTGTGTTACACTGAATACACTGCAGATGTGAAATGTCTCCTACAGGAACCCTCCCCCCCCACCATCATCCCAGTACCCAAGAAACCCACCATCACAGGATTGAATGATTACAGGCCAGGCCTGTGGAACTGACGTCTGTGGTCATGAAATCCTGTACAAACTTGGCAATAAAGCTGATTCTGATTAACCAGAGATAACAACACATCATGGAAAGTCAAGTGGACAAATAACAATGAACTACAAATTAAGTGTAAAGTTATTACCAAATTAAAATATATTTACATGTATCCACTGATTAGAAATAGAGTAATAAACTGAACTAACATAAATACAACCATGAACTACAGAGAACAAACAACGATCTTCTACTGATAGGAATAAAATAAATGGTCTAAAGTCATTAAGGAACATCAAGCAATCTTATTAGGATTATTGTTTAAGCACATGTGTCATTTAAGAGATTTAATTACTTATGTGAAACCTAGCATGAAGATATCTCCACTTATCTAGTTGCCATCTCATCAGAATCACAATCATTTGTTGTCGTTGCCTAATAAAATGCAACAAGAAAATTCCCCATCACACAACACAGACAAAACACCATACACAACTAAAAGAAGCAGAATGGTAAAAAAAAAAAAAAAAAGTGTGAATAAATAATGTTAATATTAATGTAAAACCATTAAGAGTGCTTTATGCAAGAAAAGTGCAAAAAAACAAAGTCATAGGTGCAAAGCGTGAGATTGTGTAGATTTAGTTTTATTATGCTAGTTGGGTAAAACTGTTTCTGTGTCTGGATGTCTGTGCTCATTCAGCCCTGCTTCTTCCAGAAAGTAGTAGTTCAGAGAGGTGATGACCAGGATGGGTGGAGTCTTTAACGCTTTGCTCCGCTGAGGTTTCTCCGACGGATCAGAGGGCGGCCAATAATTGTTTCTGCATTCTTAATCACTTTACTCAGAGCCATTTTTGTCTGCAGCTCCAGATCCCAAGATGCAGTTAATGAAGATGTTTTCGATGGTTGTCCCATAGAATACCACCATTGGCTTTGATGTCACAGAGGACAATTTTTTTCCAAATATTTAATTATTACAGGCATGAGCATAACTGGTATGTAGTCCTTCAGGTCCATAGTGGCTGATGCTTTGCGCAGTCTTCTAAAAATCTTTCTAAAGTATTTTTCACCATTTGCATACAGTGATTTACCTTAAGATAAAACTGAAGCATCTTATTGACTAAAAAAAAAGGGAAACTTGAAAATTTGTTTACCACATCTGAAAAATAAAAAGCACACAAACGCCATCTCTAAAGTGCCTTGCAAACGTATTTATGGTCCTTGAAATGTTCTGGCATTTTGTCCCTTTACAAACACAAACTGCAATGTATTTTATTGGGATTTTAGGAGACAGACCTAAAGGTGTGTAGTGTTAAAGTAGCAAAAGTGCAATGTCAAAGACAAAGGATACATGGTTTCTAATATTCTCACCCAGAAATTCCTGAAGGTTGACATCCATCTGTTTTGATTCTCTTTACACTGAAACCCTAGATAAAATCCTGACATTCAAAAACAAGTCTGCTAAAAGTGCTTCACAAAAATAAGATAAATAAAAGTCATATAACCAAGACATAAAACAGAAATTTAAAACACAAAATACAGAGACAAACAAAAGGGCATGTCAACTCACACTGGGCCAAACGCTATTGAATAAAGATGTGTTTTTAAAAGAGACTTAAAAATAGGAAGAATATATGCCTATCTAAATATTTAAGGAGAATGTATTCCAAAGTTTGGGAGCCACAACAGAAAAGGCTCGATTTTCTTTTACGTATCCGACTAGTTTTTGAGACAACTAAAAGCATCTGGTGGGCTGATCTAAAGGAAGATAAGGCTGGAGTAAATCAGAGAGGTACAGAGGAGCAAGACCATTTGGGCATTTATAGGTCAAAATTAGGATGCTAAAATAGTTCTGTGATTCACAGGGAGCCAATAAAGGGAGATCCAGGTGAGATGTGCTCATGTCGGTGTGTACCATTTAAAAGATGTTTAGCAGAATTTGAAACAAACTGAAGAGCTGAAAGGAATGCTTGACTGACACCAGCATAAGGTGTGTTTTGTAATAGTCAAACGGGTTGTGAAAAGGGCATGTATTATTCTCTTCAAGTCATGGCCTGACAAATCTGGCTTATGTTTTGCCATTTGCCTTAATTGGAAGAAATGTTTTGCAAAACAGAACTGATTTGTTTATTAAATTTAAAATCTGAGCGAATTATTTCTCACAAATGTGTTACATGCCGTTTGATGTTTGACTTGTGGGAACAAAAATTAATAAGAGGGTTGCATGAGGTGCTGTTAGGCCTGAATAAAATAACCTCAAATTTGCTTTCATTGAAGCTCAAAAAATTAAGAGCTATCTAAGCTTTAGCATCTTCAAGGCAACTTAATAGGGGTTTGATGGCGCTTGGATGGTAAATCTGGCAGTCATCTGCATAAAGCCTTCGGGGGCTACAAAATAAGTATATAGAAAACAGAAGAGGACCAAGAGTTGAACCCTGAGGAACATCGCAAGAAAGAGAGTCTGAGGTGGACAGAAAATATGCAATATTAACACTAATCTTTCTGTCACTCAAATATTGAAGAAGCCAATGCGATGCTGTCCCTTAAATCCCAACGCATCTACCCAACACACACATTTAGGGCCCAAATGGGGAGTAGCAGGGCTAACATTTGGGACCCATTGGGAAACCCAACTGGGGCCCATCTAATTTTGTTCTCAGTTTCCATGGTGGCCCTAAGTGTGTTTGCCCAGATGGGTTTATGATGGGTCTTAGATGGGTCCCAAATCAGGCTCAGCCAACAAACGTGCGGGGCTCAGATGGGTAGAAGAGGGTCTGATATTTGGGGCCCGCTTGGGTTACTGACCTGAGGCCCAGCTATTTTTCTCCGCAATGTAACAAACACAAACAAGAAATAAAAATATCACCTAATTAGTAAATAGAGTCCACTTGAGAGTTATTTAATCTTAAACTAAATAAAGCTTTTCTGTAAACGTCTCTGAACAAACAAGATAGGGGTAGCATCATGCTGTGGGAATACTTTTCTTCAGCGTGGACAGGGACACTGAGCAGAACTGATGGGAGAAAATTGGAAAAAAAACAACTACTGACGTTTGTGGCTGTAAGAAAAGAAACTGAAATAAATTAGCAGGTGCCAGTTTTTCAAAAACAACCAAAGATGGGCTCCTGCACAGCCTGCTTAAAAATATCTTCCTGGAAGGTCCAAATAACATTTTAAAGATGCATAGAAATGGAGGAAGTGAGATAGCAGGCAGTGGTTTCATGTAGCATAGGTCAGCCAAATTATTTCCAGCAACAAGATAAAGTTGTGCTCTCAGGTACAACAGGATGAGACTTTCGTGATAACACTGGAGCTGAGATTTTCAAACAAAGACATGCATAAACAGTCATTTCAGCTGCAAGCAAACTAATAACCTGAAACAAGATGATATTAAATGGGTCTCGAGTGAGCCGTGGAAAAATAAACCTTTGATATAACTGAAATGTCGATGAAAAACTGTCCCTTTATTTGAAGCTGTGTGAAAACTGGTAGTGTACACCAACAATCCAGAGGAGAAAAATCAATTCACATTCATGAGAGAGGAGAGTATCGACCATGCAGCTTGTCAGATGGAGGTAACCTGGAATAAAAAGCTTGATTCCCATGTCTGTAGGACATAGTATAAATAGATGTTTTATGTCTTGACAAACATATATGAGCCAATGTTTTCAGTTTGCTGTAATCAAGACACAAAAAAAAACATTCATTCTTTCGAATGTGGTGCGATGAAGAAAACAAACAAACAAAAACATTGCCTTCAAATTAAATTTGATTGTGTGCCTATTTGCAATGCCAAACAAAACTTTTTTTTTTTTTTTTTTTTTACATTTTATCATGTCACAACCACAAACTTCAAACCATTTTAGGATATACACACTCTTTTTCAAAATAAAAACTGAAAGTAGTGTAGCATGCATTCGTATTTAGTACTTTCTGATGCATTTATAGATGTTTGGTGGCAAGTCTCTACCAGCTTTGCGCATCTAGAGACTGAAACATTTGCCCATTCTTCCTTGTAAAATGGCTCAAGCTCAATATGTAAGTGTAGAGTGCATTAGTGTCGTGTCTCTGTTGTTCTGATACCCCTTAATAAAATCCAGGGTAACCATTGCCTTCAGAAATAACCTTATTAGTAAAAAGGTTCCACAGGTGTGTAATTTAATCTCAGTATAAATGTGGCTGCTCCTTGAAGGCCTCAGAGGTTTGTTAGAGCACATTAGTAGACAAACAGCATCACGAAGACAAAGGTATACATCAGACAAGTCAGAGAGAAAGTTGTGAAGAGGATGAAGCAGGGTTAGGATATAAAACAACATCCCACAGAGCAATGTCGAATCAACCACCCGAAACTAGAGAAAATCCGGCACAGCTGCCAAGCTATGAAGACACAGATGATCATCTGAGACGACATACTGGGCAGGACGACAATCAGATTAGCAGCCAAGAGGCCCATGATAACTCTGGAGTAGTTGCAGAAATCCACAGCTCAGCTGTTAGAATCTGTCAACAGGATTAGCTTAAGTCATGCGCTCAATAAATTAGGCTTTTATGGAAGAGTGGCAAAAAAGAAAGTCATTGCAAAAGGAAAGCCATAAGAAGTCCTGTTTGTTAACGCGAACTCATATAGAGGAAAAGCAAACATTTGGAAGTAGGTTTTCTCCTGACATCTGACTAAAACCATTTTGGCTTTATGAAAATATAATGTGTCAAGGAAAACAAGCACTGCATAGTACCCTGAACACAACATCCCTACTGTGAATGCTGTATGGATGCTGTACTTTAACAGGGACAGGGAATATCATTGCTGTTGGTGGGAAAATAGATGGAGCTAAAACAGGGTAACCCTGGAAGAAAATCTGCTATAGGGTCCAAAAGTCTGGACACTGCTGTGGAGGTTTACCTTCCAGCAGTACAATGACCCTAAACATACAGCCAGAGCTACAAGGCAAAGGTTTAGATCCTTGCATGTGTTAGTGTTAGTGTGGCCTAGTCCACTTGAGAATCTGTGGAAAGACATGAAAATTAATGTTCAAAGACACACTCCTTCCAACCTGACTCAACTTGAGAAACTCTTTTGTGAAGATGGGATAGAAAGATGTGCTAAGCTGGTGTGGACATCCCCAGTGTATGCTCACTTCTGTTTTTGAAATAATTAAAATACCATTTAATTTCCCTTTAATCTAAGTATAGCTGTGCACAAAAATGTGAACTTCTTCTGGCCATTTAGACAACTTTCATTCCAAGTGAAGTTCCCCTCATCTTTCTTTTAAGCTGCACACAGGGCCGTAACATTTTTTGAGAGAATTCCTGCCTCGTTCTTGTTTACAAGCACACTAAACATTTGTTCCCACCCAGACACAATTAGTCAAGCAACAAATTAACAGCAACTGGTGGAACAAGGTTCTCAGAGGACATTCATTAAAGTTTACAAAGCAGGCTTAGTTTCTTTTATCCCTTTGCCAGTCAAAAAGATGAGAAAATACTGCCACTGTGTTAAAAAATTACCACAAAACAAGTCTTGATAGAATTACCAAAGGGTTTGAGAGTAGTATAAATCATCCCTTTCATGCTGTTTGAAAACTCTATTAATTCTATTATCCTGAAACCAAATACATTTTTATTTAGATGCTTTACGGCCTCGTTCATTAATTAAGTTAAAAAGTGACACATTTATAAAGACAAAACATGAGCATTGCTTAATTTCTCTCCCAGAGGACAATTGGTTGTCTTCAGTTTCTTTAAGAAAACAGCCGCTCTCATTCCCCTACAGGTTTGTTAGTGACAAGGCTAATTCAATAAGCCTGTTTTAATGAAAAGCTCTGAACACATTATCAAAGACTGAATGGGTTTGTCTAAACCGCGTGCTCAGTTCCCTGGTTACACTTTTCGATTTTCTGCTCTTGCAGAGTGAGACGCTGAGATTAAAAGGTCCTCAAGTGTGTAGGAGACTTTCAGTTCGCCTGACAGCCCAACTTTTCTTCTAAACCTAACTCTCTTAAGGGGCCTTTTCATGGTGCTTGTCTCCTCTCTGTCAGATAAGTGACTGAGTGACAGCCTGTACTCATGTGGAAGACAAGTTACATAGCTATTTACCAACAACAGTCTTCAGACACTTACAGGGCCTAGAAAAACATTTTGTAACATTATAACCACAGACTTTATTTGTCATTGGATTTCGTGATTTATTAACACAATATAGTGTATATTTGTGGAGTAAAAGGATCATTTCCTCTAATACCCCTAAATAAAACCAACCAGAAATAATTCATTAGTGAATATTTTAATACTAGTGGAAATACCACCATTCTGTCAAGGCCTCAGAGGTTGTTGTAGATAATATTGGTGAACAAATAGCATCGTGATAGCCAAGGAACACAGCAAGCATGCAGGGGACACAGCAAATGTGGTCAGATGAGTGCAAAACTCACAGCATATTCATGAGTTAGGATGGCCTAGTCAAAGTCCAGATGTAAATCCAGCTGTACCCTGGTATTACAGCAAGTCATCATAGCAAGATAAAGCAGTAACATTAGTTTACATTTGTAAAGCGATTCAATAAAAAGGATTGCTCAGAGATTTAGGGAGATGCAAAATTTAGCCAGACTTTTTCCAAAATTTCTCACTACTCTCTCTCACTACTAAAACCATGATAGGGTTTTAGTAGTTACAAATCTACAGTATAGAGACCAGCCAGCTCCAGCTCAGAAATAACAAAAAATAATCCAGCACTTTAAGAAGCACGATATTCTCACTCAACTGCTTGTAGCACAGTGAATCAAAACTGAAATTTAACTGACACAAGATTTCAGGAAGATTTAGTCAACCCTGTAGTGACAGTCTATTGTTCTACCAGTATATATAGTCGTAGGCCACTTTATTAGGTACAGCTTACAGGTACAGTTTAACCAGTTGCTGAAAATGGTGAATCACATGGTTGCAGCTTAACACAATTAGGCTTCTAGATGTGGTGTGTCCAACTTGCTGAAGTTCACACAGGGCATCGGAATGGGGAAGAAAGTGACTTTCTTTTTTAAGTATTTAAATTATGTCAGTTTTTAATTTAAAAGGCCAAATGTTGCCCAAACACGTACCAAATCTCTGCCAAAGAAAACAATATTGTACTTTCACTTAGCCCAGTCGACAGACTTTTCAGCAAATTAGAATATTATTGAAAACTTCATTTTTTTCTGCGGATGGCCATGTGGAGATGCACCAGGCATCCGTCATGACTGAGAGCCCTTGTCTGTGTTGTGATTACTGGACTTTTCAACAGGACAATGCTGTAGTTCACATTGCCCACCTGACAAAGAACTTCTTCCAGGACAGTAACGTCACTCTTTTAGACCATCCTGTGTGTTCCCCTGATCTAAATCCGATTGAGAACATTTGGGGATGGATGGCAGAGAAAGTTTAGAAAAATGGGCATCAGTTCCAGAGAGTGAATGCCCTTTGTGAAGCCACGCTCAACACTTGGAGCAATGTTCCCACTGGCCTCCTGGATCAAGCATTCCTAAACCACTGAATTGATCAATAAGAACGGTGGAGCTATTCATTACCAAGTCTTTTTATGAAGCTTTGATTTCTGTTTTGAGTGTTTTTTTTTAGCTATAGTCTTGAACTTTTGATCAGCTGATGAACAGCTTATTTTAGTTACATTGTTAACAATAAATTGTCTGCTCAAAATTCTTTGTTTCTTGCTCATTTGAACTTTCTACGAGCTGCAAAACTTCTTTACTCACTATATAATACATGATTAAGTAATTCTGAACTAGTCCAATTAACTCTGTTGCATAGAAAAGTTTGACTTGCTTGGTATTTGCATTTAAAAGAGTCCTGATCATCAAAGACATGCGGCGGATAAAAAGCCCATCACTCACATACAAATCCTTTGCGACCTATGATCTATCTGCCCTCCGGCTGATCATCTTGATAGTGTTCTCTTTCATGCACACCCATTAAAAACAACTCCTCCTCAATGAACACGGTCACGCTCAACCGTTCCCGCCACAGCCAAATTTAGCCTTTGCAGCCACCATACACAGTAAACACAACTAATAGGCTCTGCCAGCTATTGTTCTCAACTAAGCAGGTGTGAAAACAACACGAATGAAGTTTATGTGAGCAGTGAGCAGGACATGTAGGTCACCAATATTTATTGCCACATGGAATTTGTCAGAGGGGCCGACATGCAGGAGCAAAGAGGGCTTTCTTTTTGAAAGGGTAAGTGAGGTGCAGCTTTGGGGGGGGGGGGGGCGGGGGGGTCATCACTGTGGTTGGACACAAATAATGTGTCACACAAGGACAGTAGCTGTAAGAAGCTTCTCGTCAGATGAGACCAAAAAATAAATCTTCTTGCCTGCTTGCAAAATGGAGTGCATGGAGGAACATTAACAATGCAAATAATGGTTTCTTGGGACAGAAAAGCTGGTCAGAGTTAATGGGAAGATGGATAAAGCTAAATACAATGCATAATATAAATATTATACAGTACCACCAGATAGAGAGAAAGAAAATACGAAAGTCAAGATTTGTGGACTTTTCAACCAGAATGGCAGCATTTAGACTGCAAATTGCTCAAAGGCTGCTTTATGGCCATGACTCTCGCTGGTTGGTTCCTGCACAGCTGCTTCTGTGGAAGGCTGGTCAGCTTTAATTTGATAAGCAACTTTTTTTCCTGAAATTTGCCCTCACTTGTTTGCACATCTTTCTTTCTTTCTTTGACTGTGATTAGCAACAAAGGCCCTCAATGGCACAGATAAGGAAGCCATATATCTGGAAGAAAGAAAGAAAGAAAGAAAGAAAGAAAGAAAGAAAGAAAGAAAGAAAGAAAGAAAGAAAGAAAGAAAGAAAGAAAGAAAGAAAGAAAGAAAGAAAGAAAGAAAGAAAGAAAGAAAGAAAGAAAGACTGGACTTTTCCACATTACTGTACCCATATACATGGTTTAGTTATCAATCTGTTTCGTGCCTCACCCCTGTGGCATCTTAGACTGGAGAACCAGCAAAAGCCAAGAAGACTGATATGCCACTTTCAAGGCAGCTGCTTGAGGGGAGCAGCATCCTGCTGATGAGAGCAGAAATTTGAAATTTGCTCTTTTTTCTCTCTCTGATAGATGATCTTTGGAAAAGAAAATCCAGGTGTTATTTTTGCACAATGGATTGTTGACTCAGACGACATAAGCAGTAAACAGTATATTGAGGAATAAGTTGTGTAAGCTGGTCTGCAAACTACATTTCCTGTAGAGAGAGGCTTGAACACATAACAATAAATCTATTCTAAGAGGACCTATAAGAACATTATAAAAACATTGAGATGTCATATTGATAGAGAGTTCCTTATAGATGAGTGTGGGCACTCTCAACATGAGTTCCTTGAGGCTTGCAGTGACACAGGAAATCACCACGATTAATCTGAGATGGCCCTGCTGGAGCCTGAGCAGAACATTAGGACCCCTAAAAGCTTTAAGTTCATAGACGATGTTGCAAAGCCGTATCTGATCTAATGTTGCAGAGACATTTAAATGAATGACAGTGATAATCAGACTCATTCATGTGACAAAATATAGACAAATAATATACATATCCAGTGTTAGTGTATTTATTTAGTCGCCATCCGTCTTCCCCCTACAATAACAACAATCATTACATACAGATTTTCACTATAGTGCACTTGAAATTTACCATAACATGATGATTATTAAATGTTTGTATTTGATTATGATGATAAGCTACACGAGAGGTGTTTAACAACAGTGGTCATATAAAACCCACAAAAACATGAAAAAAAAAAAGACGGGAAATAAATACAGCCATTGTTCAAAACATTCATATTTACAGTTTGTTTTTCCTAAAATAGCTGCACATAATATATACGGAGGCTACGTCCAAACCTGGAACTTAATATATTTATTTCTTCTATTTTAGACGGTAGGGTATATAGGTCTTCTGTTTTCTAATTTCACCCAAACTACCACAGTTTTCTAATTGGTAATTAGGTCTAACTTGTGTAGCTGTCAATTTATTTTGCTCATACAGACAAAAATAAACATGTTTGGAAATTTACTTGTAACAAAAAATGTGTTCTCAAAAGACATCAGTTCTTATGTAATAGTTTTTATTTTCAATATTCTACGTAAATTTGGACATTATCAAGGTAAAGCTTTGTTTAGATGTCAGTTTCTGCTAATGCCACAAAGATATGCGGAACATGTTTTTAAATTAAACAATGACTTAAAGTTAGTTATGTTTTATATTAAGCCCTGCATAATTCAGGTCAAAATTGTAAATGTGACAGAATCTGCAAAAGTGGCTGTAGCACAATATGTGATAAACATCCTTGAGAAAATCCAAATAAAAGAACACAACAAAATTATTTGAGGTTGGAATGTCTGTTTGAGACCTCGTGTCTCTGTTGTAGTTTGAAAAAGGACAAACCAATTTTAGAGATGCACCGAGACATCAGAAAGTAGCTAGCTGGTCAAAAATGCAATTATCCAACCTTTTCCCGATGCATAAATGCACCACACTACACACAACAACAATCTTCGGTGTAGATGCTGTTACTGAAAGAAGAAAACTCAAAGTAAGCTATTTTCAGTATCAGTCAGGAAGCACAGAGGCGTGGGAACCCATTTAAAAGAAAATGAAAGATGTCTGCAGTTCATTGAGTTCAAAAGAAAGGGATACCTAAAACATTCATCTTTAACGTGTTACAACAGATTTGCTCAGAAATCTCAGAGCTGAGGTAAAGATCAGCTTACTCCAGGAATACACACAAAACTGTCGTTTTAGCAACGCTAGCTGCACTACAATTTAAAATATGAACTAATTCCTCTATCATCATTTTAAAATGTTAGTTATACCTTTTTAGCAGAGATTGTTCTTTTCTTCTACTATCATACATCTTAAAGAGAAATCTGAATCAGCTGAAGCCTATACTGGCAGGTGGGAAATCGGCCACAAAACTCTGATCGGCACGTCTCAAAATAATATTATTGATTATAATTATTAACCTGAAAAATCAGATCAAACAAACCAAGTTTCACTGCTCAATAAAGAGATGAACTCTATGACAAAAACAAAAGAAACACTCCCCTCCTCAGATAGAACAGACAGACATATGCAGCTGGTAAAAATACATAACCCAAACTACAATAATTTATATTATCTTCAGAATCATCATCTTTATATTAGATCTATCTAATCTGAGGACAAAGCAAACAAAACAAAGAAGCAGAGATTTCTAGTCAGGCACGGCAAACAACGCCCTGAAGCCAAATATTATACAGCGACTGTACAGTATGGGCTGGGAGAGTGAGTCATTAAGGTGAACAATAATAACGCTGATCCACTCTCCCTCTATGAGGGAACACATTCAGATACAGTGGTGCAATTTTATCAGGTCACGTGTCTTTCTTCAGTCTAAAAGAAGCTGCTCTGTCAGATATGTAGATCTTGGATGGTTTAGAAGTATATATGAGAAAAACTAAAACTAGATTATTAAAGAGAAAGCAGATATGTGTAGAAAAACGGTACCATCTAGTTTATATGCACCAGCTTCTCATGGAGCGCTTTCAATGACATGAGTTTGTGTTTGTGACCGTATAAGGACAACAGTGAAAAAAAATCATCAACAGGCTGACAAATGCGTTTCAGATTTACGTCTTCGGTTGTGGCGCTACAGTCCTATATACTGTGCAGCTCAGTAAATCCTTCATAGTTTAAACCGTAAAAGAAAACATTCAGTTATAAGTTTTCTCCCATATTCATCTCAGTGGGTTTGTTTATATCATTATATTGTTCACTACTCTATCTCTTGGGCCTGTCAATATCATCGATGGCAGCTAGAAGCTTCTGACGAGCCCTTTTGTTTATGTGTGAGCCCAGACACACGTTCACCAAGTTGGCCAGCTGCTTCATGGAGTACTCCTGCATAAACACACAAAGAGACACAAAGCAGAGTAATGGTGAGAAAAACAAATTAAATGCAGTTTACGTTTTGGGCAAAAATCCCCCGTTTAATTTTAAATCAACTGTCTTACCCTGTGATTTTTGATAAACTGCTCCATATCATTTTCAGTCAGGTAATAGGCCTTGATGTAGGTCTCTACAAACTCCTTGTCAGGGATGGGCCGCAGGTCTGTCAATTTCTCCAGCTTCATCAGAAACTGCTGAAAGTCCAGCTGCATCAAGGCTCGGCCCTCGTTGCTGCATTTCTTTACGTTAGCATACCTACAGTGGAGGATAAAGATGGAGAAAAGGATTTTATTTAATTCATGTGAGTCCAGCTGAGAGGCTGTTGTTACAGTGCAACCCTCGACAGATTGATTCAACTAAAAACCGATTAAGCAATTGATCGGGAGTCAATTACTTTATTATATAAACAAAAAAAAAATGTTTTCAAGTACTGAATAAGCAGAGTAGAAGTAGTAGTGTTACTGTCACAGTTTAGTTTTAAAAAATGTATTTTATAAATATTATATATATTTATAAAATTATATATTCAGTTGCTTCTTCAATTCGTATAGTCACAGCACGCCTGATTACAGCCTGACCGGTAGAATGAAGAAATCACCTGAGTAGAACCTTACTGACAACATGAAGCAGGTGAAAAGATTTAAAAATACAACACATAACTATCTGGTCCAAAGAAATTCAAGAACAGACATGAAACCAAGTCACTAACATCTATTCATCTGACTCGTGTGCAATATTGACATTCGCCGAAAACATGGAACACTGGAGAAACTTCTCAGAAGTGGCCAGCCAACCACAATTAATCCAGCAGCACACCAGGTCCTTTCCTATGCTCTCTTCTCTTGACTTTACTCCAAAGGTTTTCTATACGCTTTAGGTCTGGGAATAAGCCCTTAACCCTCTAACGAACCCATTAAATTCCTTCCACACACACACAGTACCTCCACTTTAAGATGTAGTGCACTGAAAGAGAGATGGGATCCTAAGAGAACCAATAGCAGTGTTTAAATTTGTCACATGACTTTCTGGAGGGAATTTTGACACCCTTTTCTGGAGACCTCTTCGCAGGGAGGATCCTCACCATTTGACTCCTCAGAAATCATCAAAAAAAAGTATTTTTCTGACATTTGTTGACAGGGAAAAAATACATACTCAACAATAAGTGAGGTAATTTCACTATTCTGTGGTTTATTGCACTGTATTTGATCATTTAATAATGTTAAACTGTTAAAATGTGGATGTTGCCATATGGTAACACTGTACCACTAAGATTACCATTGTATTGCTAGCCAAGCATGTTGATGGTATGCAATACTATTCTAGAGTCTGCTATAATAATGCATTTTGTGAGTCCTTTCTATATTGCATATGACTATATTTGACACTCTTTTCTTCCATTTACAGAATGAATGCAACAATGTTTTATAGTTTCTTACGAAAGAAAACCAAACTAGCACTTCCTGTAGATGGTAGTGAGGATGGATTAGGATTTAGTGATGAAGAAAACGTGCAGCTTGCAACCCAGCAAGGAGAGAGTGAGGTTGACAGAGACGGTGAGAATGATGAAGACCAGAGAATGAGGACAGTGGAGACAGTGAGGGTGAAAGTGCAGTTACAGTTTACTGTGGGTGAAAGTGCAACTATTATTTATGTTGCATTAAATTGGCAGGTTCATAACATACTAATGATAAACTAAGGATATTTGAAACTAAGCATGATGGAGTCCAGCCCAGGGCAGTGGAATGGTAGGACAATCGTGCCGTCACACTCCTCTCAACCTTTGCCTCAGCTAATCCACAGTGTCCGTGCAAAGATGGGACAAGAAACAAAACAAAGCAGTGGAGGTTATGTGCCCAAGTATCGTCCAGACCTACAACAAAAGCATGGGAGAAGTGGATCTCCTAGATTCCCTCATTGCCCTTTACCAAACAAAGCTGAAGTCTAAGCAGTGGTACCACAGGATTGTATTTCACATGATGGATTTCACCCTCGTCAACACCTGGCTTTTGTACCGCATGGTCTGCAGGGACTGCAGCATCCTACAAAGAGAGGTCCAGAACCTGCTCCAGTTCAAAAGTGAGGTTGCAAGCTGCCTTTGCATGGAGCGGAAAAAGAAAAGGGGAAGACCCTCCCAATATGTTGAGGAAGACCTGACTGGAAAGAGGACCAGAGTTACCACTGCATTAGTTCCACCAGCACCTATGCGTTGGGACATCACTGATCACTGGCCTGCTATCAGGGCAAAAAAGGGCAGGTGCAAATACCCAGGCTGTACGGGTATTGTCAGAATGCAGTGCACGAAGGGTGAGACCTACCTGTGCCTCACAGCTGAGAGGAACAGCTTCATCAGTTTCCACAAGCAGTAAGGCAAAGACGGCAGCATCAAGACACTCAAATCAAATGAAATCAATTATTCAGATGAAATATTCCAATGAAATGTTGAAAAATATCTAATAATAACTTGCATTGTTAACTGTTAATGCTACTGGGGACTGTTTGGACTATAACCTGAGTTGTTAATTAAAGGTTTTTACAATAATAAACCAAACTCTCTTGTTTACATTAATTTCCACTATCGTACGGTGTTGCTGCATGGCAACGTCAACAAAAAACAACAAAAGAAATAATAGTAATTTTTAAATGTCTCTTGATTATGTTTACTTGGTCTATTTTATGTCTAAAAAAAACCATCCCAAGCATTTTTTTCCCAACTGGCATCATTATGCATTCCGTAGAGGGTTAAAGGTCAATTTTGTGTGTTGGAAACCATTTGGGTCAACTTTGACCATATGCTTATGCATTTGACAGACACCTTTATGAAAATCTCTGTTTTGATGATGAGCTGTTTTTATAGAATCGCCCACCAGTTTATTATTTAAAATGCGTCATGTATGTCAGATAGTTAATGAACGCACGCACTCCAATTTCAGGTTAACACTTTCCACTCCAACTCCAGTTCTTGAGAATTACCATCCTAAAACTTTAAGATGCATCCCTGCTCCAACACATCTAAATCAGATGACCTCCTCAGCATGTTCTCAAGTGCTGCAGAGGTCTGGTAATGAGCCATTAATTTGATTTGGGTGTGTTGGAACAGGAGTCCATCCAAAACTTGCAAGACAGTTGCTCTCGAGGGCTGGAGTTGGATATCCCCCTTTTACGCAGTAAGAGTGAAACTTTTTTTTTTTCTGGCTTGCTGTGCATTGTGATAAATAACGATCCTCTTTTTTTACATATCCAAGTCAAGTCTCAAGTCTTTAGGGTACAAGTCAAGAATGAAGGCTTTTATAATTGTCACTTAAGAGCAACTCGAGTCGGAGTCTCAAACTTGAGCCGAATTGTTTTATATAGAAAAGATGAAAGAATCAGACTTTATTTGACTTCTAGGCACCCAACTGGTTTATTATATTTTAGGTATTACCCTAAGACACATTTTTTGTGTTACAGTGAGTGAGTTGAATGTGCCTGAGGCTCAGGGTCCACATGTATTTCGCTCCTTTGTGTTTGTGTTTCATGGCCGGGACTGCTGTCCACGTCTACAGTACATTAATCATGGCAAACACACACACCCTGTCTCTGTCTCACATGTTTCTCCTTTCTCTTCACATTTTCAGTATCACCTTCTCTCTTTCATCACCCCTCTCTCTCATCTTCTCCTGCTCTTCCTTTTTTTTGCATCATAGGCTGACCAGAATTGTTGTGGGGTGTTTGAGTTCCAGCACAGAATGCTAACAGAGCCGTTTTTGCGTGTCTCAATGGGAAGACATAAGCTCTGGACAGAGAAATTAAATAGCAGGCTGAGGGAGGCAGAGCACAAACAAAAATGACTGCTCCATCTTGGCAAGGGTTGGGAGGAGTGAGTGTGTTTCTGTATATTTATGGTCAGAGGAGTGTACCGGGGGAAGCAGGAAGGCAGCAGAAGTCACAGTTGTAACGGCACATTTACTCACTGGAGTGGGTTCAAAAGTTCTCTCACAAAATGAGAGGAAAAGTGTTTACCAAATACCCAGGGAGGTAAACATGTTTCCTTTTCTCAGTGGGTAAGGGCAGTCCCTCCACCTACGCTCAATATTCAATTTTTTCCCCCTGCTTGACAACACTTGAGCAGCACTAAACCATTTAGGTGAATTTTTTTCAACCTGAAACATACCCTGTGCCTGCACTCCCACCCACACAGTCAGTGTAACTTGTTTAGGTAAAAACCCCAGGATGCCTTCAGTGGCCAACATCCGCATCCTTTCTTCTTCACATAAAAAAATGCGTGAACCCCTAAGACAGTTGTTGGCAGTTAACTCATCTCCTTCTCACAATCCAGCAGAAGGACTTATCACATCTACCGTCTAAAAGGACAACTTCGCACATACACTTGACACGTGAGTACGAAGACAGTGGGCATGCAAATAAAAAACCTCAAAAAAACAACACGGCTGCGGTTCCATCAGGTATCACATCCCATATTTCTCGCTTTCAGGGGAGAAAAGTGGTGAAATGCATTATGCTGTTTTGTGAGCGCAGAGCTGAGGTCGTTCTCTGATGGGAGTTTAGTGAGGCTTAAGAGATCTAACCGGCACTGAGGTTTTTCAGCAAGAGGGCAATTAAATAAATAAGAAACAGTCTGAAGTGGTTTGGGTGGTTTCTTCAGTTTGACTGTACTTGATTTAGATTGCTGGGAGACGATTTTTAAGAAAATCAAACATGATATATATTCTTTGAGAGTGAAGGACTGTAACTTATATTAAAAATGACTAATGACTTTGAATCTCTCACATTGTTTTGGATGAATTTTGGTCACATCTTTACAATACTGGTTCAATTCCTTAAAATTTGCAGGCATTAGGTAGTGTACCACCCTATTAAGGTCCTGGTAAAACATTTTAATCATGTTGATGTTTTGACACTGACTGGGCCATCTATCTTTTCTTTAACAGCAGTGATTACCCAGTTTAATTTTCTGTCCACATGGCCTTAAATTTGACTTTAAAATACTTTGATACGTGGAGCAGTTCATGCTCAGTTCAATCAGAGATTCTTAGTAGTTAAAACAGGCCCATATCATCACCCCTACCTCACCATGTTTGACAGCTGGTAAGAGGTGTTTTTTATGCCTTGTTTGATTTCACCAAACATGACACAGTACCTTATGGGTAAAATATCCATTTAGAAAACTTCTCTCATAATCCTTCCCAGATTGATTGGGAGAAACAATTGCCTTTCTAAGATCGTTGCTGTTGTCTTTCCTTCCTGGCATGTGTATACTTAATTTCTATATGATTAGCGTCACCTCGCTGATCTTTTCTCGTAAATTCAATGAAAATACACATGCCACCATTAAGACTAATGAGAAACTAACTTTTATCTGTCATATAAGCTTGAAGGTTTCACCCATGGTAGGGTTTACTGTCTGCTGAGGCAGAGCGGGAATGTGAACCACATCAGTAACCAGAGCAGGTTCTGTGGTGAGGCATCATACAGCACATTATAATGAAAAGGAAGAAAAATTCCTTAATGTTTATCGACAACAATGTTTCCTGGTACCGTTCAGCTATTTCTGCTTTTTCCACATGACAAGAGTTTAATGATAATGTCTTTAGAAGAAATATGACGAGGAAAAAAAATTTTAAACTGCTCGTTTGTTGTTACACAAGGCAATAGTTAGCTTGTGCAAAGGAGAGACCATTTACCATAAAAATAGCTATTCACTTGTTTGAATTTTTTTCTCTTCAAAAAGATCTATTTGCATTTAGATCAGAGGTGCAAACACAGCAGAAATAGTTTTGTAATTACTATGCTACAATAACACACAGATAGTAGAGAAAATAGGAATTCTACAAGAAAAAGCTCCAACTCGGGCTACAGTCCACATCTTGTGAACCTTCCCAAAACTCTTGAATATGTTTCTGCAGTTATAACTGTTGCTTGAGCAACTTTTTTCCACCTTACCTTTTCCTTCCACTCAACTTTCTATTAATATGCTTGGAATTAGCAAACTGTGACCAACCAACTTCTTTAGCAAAAACTGTTGTGGCTTACGTTCCTTGTGGAAGGGGTCTGCTGTAACAGTCTTCACCATGATTGTGTAGACCATAACATAACATTTTTGTAATAAAACATTTTTTGTAATCGTTTTACAATATTCAAATTCTCTGAGGACTGAATTTGGAGTTTACTTCTGCTGTAAGCCATAATCAAACTTTACTGAATAATGTGCATTAAATGTAGAACTGTGTGTGTTAAATATGAGTTTTATTTTGAAATTAAATTTGTAATATAAACTTTTCAATCATATTCTGTTTTACTGAGATGCACCTGTAAACGGCTGATGTGCTGAAACATTTATTGTTGCAGTCTTCAAACGCAATGCTTTTTTTACTCTGACTGGTCAAACTCTTACTGCACAGTTCAAATTTATACTCAATGACTAAAGAGTGGAAGACCAATAGGTTATAATACTCTGGGAGAATCTGTTAAGTATATTAGAAACAATAATGTGGTGTTTTTGACTCAAACTTTAACAGTTATTTACAATATGTCACCAACAAACTGTTCTGACTACACAGTTTGACCAGAATGAGCAGAGATCTGAGATGTCTGCCTCACGCAGGGGAGGCGTTTTCAGACTTTCTTACCCCTCAACCAGAGTCCTGTTTGCCAGGCGGATGCAGTGCTCCCAGAGGACGTTGGACACAGGCAGAGGAATGCGCACATGTCTGGAAACATCACTGAGCCGCTTGTTAAACTGCTCAAACTCCTAAGAAGACATAAGAAAACAAAAAATAAAAACAGACTAATTGTTGGTATTTTCCATCAGACTAAGTGACCTGCAAACCGAGACATTAATTAAATTTAAAGGTTATTAGTTTTTGTAATGTATCAAGCATCATTTTAGTATAATATGATAATATACTTTTCCAAAAACAAGTGATTTTACTGCTAACCTTAGACAACGGGAACTCGATATGTTTTCAGAGGGATGGACGAACTAAATAAAAAAAGTATGCACGAGGTATAGTTTTTATCTGGCATGCTGTCTTAATTTGTGAAGGACAATAAAATCAACCAATGCAGCGAGCTATACCACTCACTTTCTAATAAATATAAAAAAATTATTTCAGCGGCTTTTGAAATGTATCTTCAGTCACTTGTAAATCAATAAGTCCTGACAGAGTAAGTCAAAATTATTATCTAAATTATTGTGTGGGAATAATTAGCCTGTATCTTAACCAAGCTACAGTACTAATTTAACAGCTTGTACCAATGGATACCCGAAGGCTAAAATTTTCCATTATACCTTTCCTAACACTTGAAGTCCTTTTAATGAGATGTCAGACTGTGCAGAGCATGGAGTAACATGCTGTTGCAGCACATTGCTGGTCAGCTGGCTAAAAAACTTTCAACATTTGCTTCAAACTTTGGTTATTTTTAAACATTTTCGGTACTAATAATTAGTCACTGAGGGGAATATAAAAGAATCAATCCATCACTCTTATCATAGTATTGCTATGTTAAAGGTTGGCAAGCTACCTCAGTAGATAGCCTGACTAGTGGGCTAAAATACATTTGCTATACCTCCAAAAAATAATAGAATACTACTAAATTTAGCAGGTTGTCTGTGTATAAAATAATGCTAGAGAAAATTATTAAGACTAATTATAAGAAAAAAGTCAGTAGATCGTTTTACACTATTTTGCCTAAACCTTTGATGTAAATGCCGTGATACCATATTAATTTTACTCAAAGTACTGTAGTGAACATAGGTTGGCATGGATTGGAAAACATAAATCCATTATGAAACAAACGATTAGGATGCATCTATAGCATCCTAATCTGACAGTAATCTTTTACAGTTATCTTGAACTAAATTATACCTGCACAAGGTTTTAAATGCTGTTCCTAAAAGACATACTTTGTGTGAACCCTTGTACCCTTATTAAGATTATACCATAAAGGCAAGGCCAAATAAAGCAATTAAAGCACACTGCTCATTGCTGTCTTTTTATTTTTTAACACAAAACGTCAAGAGAAACTATCCCAGAGGACAACGCAGACTGTAGGATAAACATGTACAGTGTTGCTTTGGTCACAAGAGGCAATCAGCTGCATTATGTGTGTTATGTTTGATGTTTCCTGGTTTGCAGCCATAAAACACTCCCACAGAAGGAATTTGTGTTATGTACTTGCTGCTTGCTGAAATGTTTAATTATGGATGACGAACACATTACATTTCTTTTTATAGAAGCAAAACTGGTGGATATGAAGAAGGTGCATAGATAAGATGGATGGTTGTCTGTGTATGGCTTTTCTACTGGGTGTTTGCTGATGTGTCCTACAGCTTCAATTCAAGTCCTATTTTTTTAAGTAAGACATCAACCAAGAATTGTAAAGCTAACAAATTTTTCACTAAAGAATGGAGCGTAATTTATTCACTAACGGTTTCGTTATGGCTTCTGGCTTAAGCATTTTGTCACAGAAGTCATTCAGAGCCTTCTGCATTCTTCTGCCACTTTATATGCAAATTGTAGCGAAATGACAGTGATCAACCTGAGTTCATGAATGCAGTATGCCTGTATGTTTGTATGTGTGTGCAGTGCAGTGCAGTACAGTACAGTGCAACAAAATAGGGCACACTCTTTTCAATCAGTGCACCATAACTCAGCCCATATGCATTAGGATTGTCTGACAGGTTGAGGGTGCATGGTATTAGAACCTGATAGGGGGGATACATGCTAGATGTCATGTACTTCATGTCGCACATCAACTGGTCTGGCAGTTAAAATAGAGCCTGTGTGACAAGTCTTCCTCCCAGAAAGGTTTTTCAATGTGTTGAATTAAAGCTAGACTCCAGAACAGACTAAAGAAAAATCACTGAGTTGTATGAAAACCTAAGAAAGTGAGTTTGAGTTCTTCTTAAACAAATAAAATGTAACCATTAGGTAGTGGTGTGCTCATAATTTCATATTAAAGATAATCTGATAATTTGACTCAATCCAGAATATAAAAAAAAAAAGGTTGAGAAAAAGCACATGAAGAAATAACTATTGTTTTTTTTTTTTTTTACCAAAGTCACTGATCACTTTTGGGGGTCCCCTTAATTTCTGTGAAATAAATGGAACCGAGGCATCTTAATTTATAGTTTTCATTAAAATTTGTATTTGAACAGTGCTGTTGACACACTGAAACTCCCCTGCTGAGAGACAAATAAAGCATTATTCCTAGACCCTGACAAAAACCAAGCTTTGGGTCAGAATTTTTAAAACTGAATTTTTGAAGTAAAATAAAGGAATGTAGAAAATTATTTCACTTTATTTGCTGTTTATAAACCACAAGCCTTTGACTCATCATTTATAACATCTACAGTAACCTTTACATTTTACAACCAGTGTTACCTTCAGCAGAACATCCACGTATATGTTGTGCTGTGACATTATCTCCTTGATGTCCCATTTAACTCCGGCCATCATAAGCAGCATTTGTTCGTAGTCTATAGCCTTTGCTGCCACTATCCAGTAAATCGGTTTACGCAGTTCGCTGGCTGTGGACACCGTCTGCAGGAGGGAAAAGAGGAAAAACAAATGTATTTTGGATGTTTTGTTGTCCTGCTGAAAAGCAAACCACCATCTCAGTCTCAAATCGCAGACAGTCCAACACAGGTTTTGCTCCAAAATATCCCTGTATTTTCACCTTCCATCTTTCCCTTGACTCTGAGCAGTTTCACACTCCCTGATGCTGTACAGCATCCCCACAGCATGATGCTACTACCACCATGTTTCACTGTGGGGTGGTGTTCTTGGGGTGATGGGATATGTTGGGTATGCGCCAGACATAGTGTTTTCCTTAGTGGCCCAAAGTTTAATTTTAGTTTCATCTGACCAGACCACCTTCCTCCATACATTTAGAGAGTTCCCCACATGCCTTTTGGCAAATTCAAAACATGCCTTCTTATTTTTAAGACCAAGTAATTGCTTCTTTCTGGCCACTCTTCCACAAAGCTCAGCTCTATGGCGTGTATGGCTTATTATGGTCCTATGGACAGATCCTTTAGTCTCTGCTGTAGAACTCTGCATCTCCTTCAGGGTTACCTTTGTCCTCTCTGATTATCAAGTTGTGTTAATACTGACAGATCATGTTACACCACAGATAGCACACAAGTGGACTTCATTTCACTAATTATATGTCTTTTGAAGGTAATTGGTGGGACCAGAACTTTTTAAGATTAGGGTTTTATAGCATAGGGGTTGAATACATATCCACATGCCGATTTTTAGTTATTGTTTTTTTTATTTTTTTATCATTTCACTTTGCCAACTTAGACTATTTTGTGCAGATCCATCACATAAAATACAACTAAAAAACATTTAAATTATAAGTTGGAACGTAACAAAATAAGTAAAAAGCCAAGGGGGGGTGAATACGTCTGCAAGGCACTGTATATTAAATGTTAATGATTATAAGCTGTACATAGTTTTTTTTACAGGAGTCTTGTCACCTCTAAGATGAAAATCAGGCAGTCAGAAAAAAAAAAACAAACTCTAAAAATAGATGGAAAAAGGACATTGTGTTTATGTTTGACCAAAAATACAGAATCTAAGCTGCAATTTGTAAAACAGAAAAAAAAACAACATTACACAAGAATTCAAATGTGGCAGCAACTTAAAAAATCAATACTGGGCTTTAAATAATGCAGAACCGAGGGTACCATCAATTACAGAGTTGTATCTGATGATTAATTATTATTCGATTGAACATCGGTTTTTTGCAAAATATATGAAAACTGGTTTTTTGGACATCATCAAACCTTCAGAACCAGGCCCTTACCAACCTTACCAACCATGTTATGCATCTCATAACAATCCATCTAAACTAGACAATGCAAAATGATGAAAGCAATTCTCACAAAAACATTTACTCCATTGAATAATAAAATGACAATAAATAGAAGTTTGACTTGTGGAAGAAGAGTGGCCATGGTTGATGATCAAACTACAACGTTCATGGTGATAAATGAAAGCTGAAGTTTTCAATACCTGGGAATAAAACTGCTGTAGGAACGGTTTCTTGGCTGCAGGCATCATTGTGTCCAAGTGGGACTGCAGAGACTCAAACTGCTCGGCCAAAAACACACTGAAAGAATACAAAGGTAACATAAATCAGCGCAGTGGTGAAATAATGCGTTCTGAATGAGGTTTCTAAAGAGGCAGATACCTGGATATAATTACAAAGTCTTGTAAAATTTAAGATTAAAACTGAATCAATTGTCTAAAAGCACATTGATGATGATTGATGATTCAAAGAAGCTTAATAAACTTCAAGCATTCTCTAGTTTCATCGGATCTGTTCATTCTGTTTTGTGGGTAGATTCGAACCTTCAGGAAAGCTCAATAAAACCTTCTCTTACTGCAACCTGATTTCAGCATGTAATCAATACAACGGTACAAAAAGCGGTTCTAAGACGTTTATTTTAAAGCATTAAAAGAGGTCTTTTGGCAAAGGTGGGAAGGGCCTTTATGTTCTTTTTTTACATGGGAACGCTCCAATGGATGGTATTTTTGCCCTGTCTCTGTCTTATTGTTGAATCATGGACACGGATCTTAACTGGGGCAAGGAAGACCTGCAGTGTGACCGCTCCTGGGAAGGTTCACCACTGTTCCATGTTTTCTTCGTTTATGGATAGAGGTGGTTCACTGGACTCTACAAGGTTTAGAAATTGATTTGTAACCCTTTCCAAACTGATGGATGTCAATAATTTTGTTTCTGAACTGTTCTTGAACTTCTTCAAGTTGAGACAAGATTTTTTGCTTTATTTATAATCTTTTAGCCTACTTCAAACAAATCTGGTTTGTAGTTCATTCACAAGTCGACATTGGGGGCCTTTAGTTCTTATTTGGATCGTCTTTTCCCTCAAGAAATGAAATTATCATTTCAAAACTGCTTTTTGTATTTACTCAGGATATCTTTGTCTCACTTAAAAATTGTTCGATGGTCTGAAACATTCAAGTGTGACAAAAAAGCAAAGAGAGAGAAGAAATGTGCAAAGGGGCAGTAAACAGTTTTACATAGCACCGCATATTGTCTAGCTGAATAGCCTCCAGTGCTTTTGCAACATCAATCATCCACCAGCAGCTTACAACTATGGTAACAAATCCCTGAAAAATACTAAAAACTTCTAACTTTTGAAAGCTTTATACCCAAAGAAAAGTATCATTCAACATTAGCAAGCATTATAAGAAATATATTAAATTGAAAAAAGGGATAGTGCAGACAAAAATAATATTCCTGTTCCACTGTGTATTCAGTTCTGGCTAAATAGACCTTTTTGTGAGCGCAGATCGATAGCTGTGAAGTATTACTGTACACTAAATACAAACCCTGAGTGAGGGAGGTTTGAGTGTGCCATTATTCTGAGTCTGATTTTTAAGGAAGCAGGGCTGCTGTGTAAAAAGGCTCCTAAGAGCGGCCTCAAGAAATGGTGGTAAGCGTTTAAAGAAAGATGGAAACGTACAGTTTAAGAGAAGAATACTTAGGCAGAAAGGGAATTTATGCTGATGAGATCTGATATGTTTATCAGTGGCCCTTAAAGCTAAATTTAGAACTCACTTAGTAGGGAAATAAAAAGCATTGTCCCCACAAAGCAAATCCTCATCAGAAAGTGCTGAAAGAAAACATAAAAAATCTTTGTTGGGAGTGGTGAGTTCAGTCATTTCTATTAATATTTTGACTAATCCAAGTAAAATCAACAGTCAGGCCACTGATTATTTTAATATGGCAATCACTTTGAACTTCAAATTTTGTTTCTATTAAGAAACTTATGAAAAGAAATTAAACAGGATTTTAATAGTACATAGAGATTAAACCTAAAATCAAGACCTTTAACAATAAGCAACAAAGACAATCTAAGTAGCTTCTTAAATGTGTTGAGCTCTCAGCCTGAGCACAGACCCCCCTCAGGGCTGTGTGTTAGGCCCCCTTGTCTACACCCTCTACAATCTTGACTATCACCACTGATCCCAGGATTAATATGACGAGATTTGCTGATCATACAACTCTGGTTGGGCTGATCCTTTGTAACAGGGAGGGAGTAGAGCGGTGTGCAGGTAAACACAAAAACAAAACCTCAGGAGCTGGACATAGATGTCACAAGGAATAAATAAACACTGTCGGAAGTTAAAGCCAAACAAATCATGACCGGGCAATGACACTGTAGATGGTTCATTCTGCGCCAAGATAAAGACCTATTCCAAACAAAATACTTTGATCAAACCTGAACTGGATTGGTCTACAGGCCAGAGTTTCGAAAGAAACAATGTTTAACATACTTATGAAAGCTTTATTCTATTTGTGAAAACACAAAAACCCAATTTTTTTGTTTTAGATTAAAACAAATATGGAAACTGCAATATTTTATGGAAAAATCTAATCCACTAAGTGAATATTGTACTGTATATGTACAGGGGTTGGACAATGAAACTGAAACACCTGGTTTTAGACCACAATAATTCATTAGTATGGTGTAGGGCCTCCTTTTGTGGCCAATACAGCGTCAATTCGTCTTGGGAATGACATATACAAGTCC
>JAHUTJ010033651.1:0-25734 GCA_036250325.1 Characodon lateralis
CCAGATACAATATATATATATATATATATATATATACAGAGGGAGAGAGAGAGAAAGAAGAGAAAATCAATGATTTAACATCATTTCAACAGCTTTTTTTGGCTTGTAATATACAATTTTTTACTGGTCATCCTAAATTCTATTGTACTATATTATCCGCAAAGGTTAAACCAGTAACTTGCTCCAACAGTGGCTGTTAGTAATGTGTTCTTTTCAGTGAATATGCTACATTGTTGGTCAGTTAGTTTTTATTAAATTAGCTGCAAATGTTAATACAGAATGTTATGTTGCACTGAACTTTACTGAAATTGTCTGAAATTCACAAGTCAACATAAATGTGTTTGAAATAATATTATGGGATTAAATATAGATATATTAATATAAAAAATATATTTGTTTTAATGTGATCAGTTGTGCTTGCATTCACGAGCTTTATGCACTATTAAAGAACTTGTCCGATTTCGGTAAAAAACTTTAAACTTCGGTAAAAATCTATGTTATTTATGTAATTTATTTGATAGTGGCTTGTTAGTGCATTTGTGATGCGTGTTAAAAAAATTAAGATTTTTATGAATCATTTCAAATTGATTATCATTAAATGTAACAAATTCTTTTTTGATACTGTTAAACAAAATGGACCAACATATGGTCATCAAACAATCTTCCTTAGGATCTTTTAGCATTAGCTTTACAGGTTGGTGTAAGTTGTTGCTTAAACTTGATCAGTTTTTTCCTGTTGGACATGGTTCAACAAAAAAAACTGTCAGTTGATTAAACATGTTTTTAATGCACAGTTTACAGATTGTAAAACAAAAAAAAATATCCACCTAGCAATTTGTGAACCATTTATTTTCACAGTTATGCTCATGATTTTGAGACATCATAATGAGACATCATAATCCTTCAAGAGAAAAGGAGACGGAAATGTGTTTTAATAAAATAAAATAAACATTAAAAAAAATTATATATATATATATATATATATATATATATATAAAATTTAAATTCTCTGGGCAGAATTATCGCTTAAATCATGTTTAACCCACTGGCTAAAAATGATGTCATGGCACATGTAAAAATATTTTTTATTTTATTCTTCATTTATTAATTATTTTCATGTTGTCTTAATTAGCAGGATCAAAAACTCAGTTTTCCAATACATTTTTTTTCTGTCATTAAAAAACTTAGCAGAGCATAAGGGAGCAATGAGAAATTATCTGTATTTATCGTAATGTGAACAGTGAAGTGAAAACGTTTCTTCTTTTACAGACATTTTACAGACACCGAGTTTGTTTCCTTTGGTTCAGTGTGATTCTGTAAGTGGAGACAAAATAACTGTCGGCTGTCTTGTGGATAATTTCCACCCAAACATGAAGGAGATTAAGTGGACTGGTGCCAATGGTGAAGCACTGACAACTTCAGTCCAATATCCACCAGTGGGAATAAACAACACATATATTGGAATCAGTACTGTCAAAGTAACGAAATCTGACTGGGATTCTTGGAAATCATTTAAATGTGCTGTGGATCATCAAGAAAAAGAAAAAAGCGCGAAAGTGGAAAGTATGTTATTTATTTATTTATTTAATAGCTGAGATCACTTATGTCCTTTAGTTTATCTTTTCATATTGTGAAACTCTGGTTTATATTATCGGTATTATTCTTATTGGAAACAATATGACTTTTTAAAATTGTCAGGATTATTTTTAATCAGTGGATGGTATATTTTACATTTTTAACATTTTCAATAAGAAATCTAAACAGAAACTTTTCTGGTTGTTATATGTACTCAGAACCACCACCACCGAAAGTGATTTTGCTGAGAGAACCAAAAGGAAACAACCAGATCCTGTTTTGTACAGTGCGTGACTTCCTTCCAAAAGAAATCTCAGTGAAATGGACAAAGAATGGAGAAAATGCAAATGGTTCTACCTATTGGGACGCCCAAAAAAATGGAGAGACATATTCCGCCCTGAGTCTCCTTGAGGTTCCAAACTCAGACTGGAACAGTGAAGCAGTTTTCTCTTGTGAGGTTTCTCACAGAGGAAAAACATATACCAGGAAAGCCTCCAAAGGTACACGACTGTTATGGTCCTTTATAAGAAAAATTCTACTAAGAAACATCTTTTGTCTTTGTATAATAATTATTATTTTCACAGTTCCTATCACAGTGACCCTGAAGCAACCAACAGCGAAGAAAATCTTCCAAAACCAGCAGGCACAGCTGAAATGTGTAATTACTGGACAAGACCAAACAATTGTAGAAAAAAGTCAGATCACATGGAAGATTGACGGACAAACTCGGACAAGCAGTACTACTGAAACAGCAAAGCTTGATGGCAATGTTTACATGAAAATTAGCACGCTAACTCAAACGTTCAATGACTGGCTGACTGTCAAGACAGTGCAATGTTCAGCAGAAGGAGAGGATGTGTCCCCCGTTACTCAAGAGATAATTGTTCAGAAAGGTAACTTACCGATGATGGAGAGGGAAAATGTTTGGTCAATAAAAATAGACACAGCTTTTATTATGCAAGTTATTGTCAGTAAAATAAATAAGGTTTTATTTTTTAACCTTCTTTTTAGATGGAACTGATCCAACGGTAACCATCTACATCCCCGCTGAACAGAAAGGGGAAATGGTCATTCTAATGTGTTTGGTTTCCAGCAAAGTGAAGCAGGATTACTACATCGCCTGGACAGATGATATTGAAAAATCAAATGGAAACTACACTGATGGGATAACTATTAGCCCACAGAAGACAGAAAATGGCTATTCAGTTATAAGTCTTTACACCACCAACAAGACAAAGTGGAAGCGTAACCACATGTTCCATTGCAACGTCAGGCCTGCTGGTAGCAATAAAGTGTTTAATTCTGCTGTGTCTGGAGCCCTAGGTAATTCAGTAGAGTGTCCCTTAAAGAAATAGGTTTGTCTCTAAATGTTGTGTTTTGTACTCATGTCTGATTGTGTCTGTAAGTGAATTATTATGTGTGAAAATCGTGCATGCTCGCTTATGTCATGGTCAACTGTTATTGGGAAAAAAATGTATACAAAAATGTTTTTAATGTTACGTTTGTCAACATGTTTTGTTTCAGTTTGTCCATGTCACACTGTCCAACTGCCTAATAAGTGTGCTCACTTATCCAAATAAATGTTGCATGGAGACACTTGTGCATTATGTCTGAATGAAAACATTTTGATACACACTTTCATTTTCATTTAAACTGTACACTGTCAGTTCTCTTTGTGGTCAACAATGAAATGAACATTTTATCTTTGACACACAAAGAATCCTACACCTTTTCTAATAATCTATGCTCTACCTTCCTTTTTTTTTAGATTTTTTAAATGTGACACTCTCTCTGAGTTGCGTACAAGATGACCCTGAAGATGATTTTAGCAGCTTGTGGTCCACAACTTCCACCTTCATATGTCTCTTTATGTTCTCTATCTCCTATAGTGTGATATTCAGCTTACATCAGGTAAAATGCTCAATCTCTGTGCATTTCATCAAACTAAAGAAAATAAATACATATTCGTAAACATCAACACAAAAGACCTTACCTGGCTAATGACAAACGTTTAGTTCCATAGTGTCTGTACTCTTATATATCATTGTGACTTTGTGATTCAACTCAACAAAACTAAAAAAACCAAACACACAGAGAGGAATTTAGAAGTAATTAATGTGTTAATTAGGTCGGTGTGGTCAGTTTAGTTGCATGTCTGATAAACTGTTATATAAGCTGATATTTGACCAATTTGGAAAGGGTTCACATTCCAGAGAGACTGAAAGAGTTCATCATGAAGCTGAAAATGACAGAATTAATTTCCCTCATTTAATTTTATTTAATTCAATTGACTTCACTGCAATTCAAGTCAGTTCAGTTCAATTCATTTAATATAAATTAATATATATATATATATATATATTTTGTATTCTCAATGATTCATATGGTAAAACAAAATCATTACATTACAGTGAAAACAGTTTTTAAGAGTCTACCTGATGAAAGATAATTAAATATTATTATATAATATTATTAATATTTATATATTATACTTTCAAAAATTTAAGTAATTGATCTTTTTTTTTATTTTGTTTTGTTAGTATTTTTATTGTTATGTTAATTTTTTTGTCTTTCATTATTCTTTTTCAGATGAAGAAAAATTGAAGAATGTGAGCATGAAGAGAGCTCATGGTCAAGACTGATTCTATTCATATCTACTTGGTGATTGTTGGAGTAAAGTTGGTTGTTTTGGATTGGCAAAGAACTTCATTGTTTTATTTTCAATGTAGTTCCAACTGTATTACATTTTCTTACTTGGTTATTAGATACTTCTAAGTAGAATTATTTTACATTTAAACTTTTTTTATTAAATGAGTAAAATGCAGCAAATCATCAGGATCATGTTCAGAAAAAGAGATTTTTGTTTTGAGGCTATTCAAATGAAACATCCCTGCCAAGACTGTTGTATTATTTTTCTCTTTGGTTTGCCTGTATTTCATTGTTTTTTGATCATTATTTGTCTGTTGGTTAAATTTGAAGGTGTTTGACAAATTATTTTTTTTATTTTTGTTTTTTTTATTCATTTAAAGGATCATATTAAGATAACTCTTTTTTAGCAACTATCACAACTCAAATTTCTTCAAAACAAGAATGTTGAAATATTCAGTAAAAGTCACAAAGATTTAAAATATAACTGTTTTCTTCTTATGGACCTTTGTAAAACATGTGCCTTGCATATATTAATGCTGTTAATTAAATAACAGAATGGGTTTAAGAGTGTTGTATGACTGTTCTGTTTGTCTATCAAACGTTATCAAACGTTATTTGCACAACAGTTCCTTCCTTCCAACCTTCTTGGCTATATACCAAAAAAAAAAAAAAACTTTAATCAGGTTCATTTGAATTCTTAACAACTGTTTAGGTTTAAATCAAATTTAATTTATTATGTAATGGGATAATACATAATGTGCAAACCTAGATATTTAGAGAATGATTAATTAACAAAACCGATTTCATGACTACATTATGAAATGTTTTCTACTTATAACAATCACATATCATCTTAATTTGCTCCTTCTAATTTAGAAATGAGATTAAACACTTCACTGTAAAATAAAAATAAAAAAATAAGCTTGTATCTTAGATTTTAGTTCATTTAAAAGGAAAATATTATAAGTGAATAAGTATTGAAAAACACAAGTTCTTCAGTATTACATTACATCAAAACAGACATTTACAATTGACATTACACAAAGTAAACTCAGCACTGTATAAAAATCTATAAACATTTCTCTCTTCAGGTTTTTAGTTTCTGATCTCTCAGAAATATTGTATGTTTAGAAAACCACTTCCTCATTCTCTGCACCCCTGAGAACACACCTGCTGAAGAGTAACTGTTTAGAAACCACTAGAGCTGTAAATATATTTCTGTGACACTATGTAAACATCTGCCAATATTAGAATGTACTAAAGTATGAAATTGCTTGCATACTGTCATCAAAGAAAAGGAAAACTCACAGACACTACACTAATTAAAGTAATGCTTATCATTCTCCACTACAAACATCTCTTTAGGATATTAATGCACTTAACACAAGTGAGGCAAGTATTTATTCCCTAGAAACTGACTTTACAATTGAACATGATTTGCTATAACATGCCATTTGTCACCACTCAGCATTTAATGTATTTGGCAGAAAGTTGCAATCTTTGTTTTATGTTAACTTTTTAAATTTTTTAACTTAAAAGTTCAACCTGGATAAATAAATGCTTAAAATAATCTCACAGGACACTCCCTAATAATTTCTAATTTTTAATTAACTGAATAGGTATTAATAACATTGACAGTCCATAAAAAGATGAGCCCACCCCCCCCCCCACCCATTGCTTGCAATACATATTAATGGGTTTCAGAGCATAGCTCTTTAAAAGCCTCTTAAGAATTCAATTGATTAAAACCTCTGCCTTTTATTTTATTTTTCTTATTATGTACCTAAAATTACTCAGGTCCAGTCTCAGGACAATGTTGTCATATTGATTAGCAGTTTCTTCATTTAACAAAAGAGTTCTGTAATGTTAATTTCTGTCTATAAAAGTGTACTGACTGCTCCATCCACCATACAAGTAATAAACTATCTATTACTGCTTTTGTGCTGATAATATGGACTTTTACATCACAGCAGGTTTCAAAACAAGAAAAAAATAATTAAGTATTTATTTTAAAGAAATGCGATCATGCTGCTATAAAAAAGTGAAAGGTCTCATAAAATTCAGTTCCCAGCCTTTTAAAATTGTACAGACATAAACCGATCGTGAAGCACATTTGTGAGAAAAACTTAAATATATGCTTAGCAAACTGAATTCACAATTACATTCAATTAACCAATAAAAATGTATAATCTGGCTTATATCTATTTAATAACTGTGTGTATTTTTAATTAATTTTATTATTGTTTGTTGTGTTAATAACTGGGTTGGTACAATTGAATGCAAATCCTTCAAAACAAACACCTAGGAGAAATCTCTGATTATGCTCGGAAAAAGAAGGCAGTGTAACATTTTTCATCAGAACGTGAGGTAAGCACTCTGTATACCAATTTTAACTAACAGTTTTTTATTTTATTTGCTATGTGCCAATTCAGAATGAGAGTACTATACATACAATATTTGGTTCTGAATAAGATAAATTTTTTATGATTAAGGATCAAAACAAGGTGTCTTTTAAAACTGTCACACAGATCATCAACATTTGCAGTATTTGTCAGTGATTTAACCATTCAATTACTTGTTTTTGTATTTATTTTTAGCTACTTTGACTTTTTCTGGTCCTTCATGTTTTTGTTTAGGTATTCAGTGAAAATGTAGCAGTGTGATGGCTAATTTAACATTTAATAGGGTACATGAACTATATTTATTTGGCTGAGATAATTTAAAAATATTATTCAGGCAGCATTTTTATTTAAAATTTTATGGTGGTTATGGCAAATGTTCTTTTATGGTCTAATTTAATACCTTATAATTCCATTCAATTCAATTCAGTTTATTTACATTGCACCAGTTCTCAACACATCATCTCAAGGCAGATTAAAACGAAAAAGAAAATCAATCAAATCAATCAGACAGATTCCAGGGTTCAAGTTCTATTTATTATTTGAAATGGTTAAAACGTTTTTCATCTAACAAAACCCAACAGATTGCATCGAGTTACTGACTTGCAGGATTCACTCCTGCTGGACGTGAATGTAGCGACAGTGAAAAGGATAAATCCTCATAATGGGAAGAAACCTTCAGCAGAACCAGGCTCAGTGTGAGCGGCCATGTGTCATGATTGACTAGAGTTTTGAGAGAACAGAGTATTCAAAATAACACAGAAGCACTGATCCAGGAGTACGTTCTATGATGAAGAAATGTAAAAAGTTAATGGCAGTAGTAGCTTCTTTAGTGGGTATGCAGATAAACTCCAATCAAGCACACAGAGTCAGAGTAAAAACGTAATAGCTATGTCTAGTAGAGAAACAGGCCTTAACACTGAAAGACAGGGCCAACTCTATCATTAATAGAAGGGGAACAATAAGATGTTGGAAGCAGTAGCTCAGTCAATTGTCACCTTCAGGAAGGTGTCGCAGCTAAACAGAATTCCAAGCCAGATTTAGCTTCTATGAATATAAAAAACAGAGTGAACATAAAGTTTAAAGCCAAAAGCTGTCCAAATAACAGCAGGAATATAAACACGTATTGTGTTGAAGTTTGTTGGGAGCAGTGAGGGTTATAACGTCTAACAGCTAACAACAGTTGAACAGCTGATGGGAGGATGGACCTGCAGTAATGTTCATTGGTGCAACTAGGATTCTAAGACATTTTCCATGAGTGATTTTATTTTAGCTAAAGTCCTTCTGTCTTCTACTACCTACAATGGAATTAGGGGGCATCCTAGGACACCACTGGCCAGATTATCTAACCTCTTCCTCTCAGGTGTACAGAAGGTGCTGCTCCAACAAACTGCACCATAGACCACACATACCATAAACCACCACAGAGCCATAGACACAGGTCCATCATCTGAGGCCATAAGGATATCATTGGTGACTTTTGCCAGTGCTGTTTCAATGTAATTATGAGCTCTGAAATATTTTCAAGCAGGTGTGGTTCACAAGTTGTCCCTCTTTTGTTTTTGTTTTTCCTCTTTTGCAGAGAGCTTGGTGGAGGGCTTGTCAACTTGATTGAGCCACACCTGGGCTGGCGTTTTAATAGCTTCCCTTCTTTTTCCTTTTTCCTGACTGATCTTGTTGGAGCAGGCATCTGTTTTTTGCCTCACATCCTTGCAAGCGGGCACAACGCACGCTTGATTTCCACCATTTTCTAAGACAAATCAGTATTTGTATCCGCAAGCCCTGGTCTGTCTCTCATATTTGTTGCAGCCTCAAAGTCAGGTTGTGACAAATGGGAGCTCATTAATTTGAACTCGGTACCATCAGCGATAATCTGAAATGTACGGTACGTGTTGCTTTGTGTCATGAATGAGTTGTGAACTTTTGTTAGGAGACGTTGATAAGTATGGTTAGTCTGTTGTTCGGCTGAGTGAGTACAGCAGCCATTGTAAGTCTCTTTTGAGGTTGCATGTTGTCAGACACTGAGTTGTCGGTCCCATAGTTGCGGTGGTCCTGTCCCTGTTAGGCTTAACAACAAATTCCTTTTTGGAGTTCGTTGGCGGGGCGGTTTTTACTGGGTTGTGAAAGTGGCTGGAACAGTTGTCTTGGGAGCACATCCGGAGCTACAGGTGAGTAAACCACACCACAAGTAGCATCAAAAGACTAGGGTGGAGCATATTTAGATTCTGGTTGGTCAGTTACAAGGAGGGGGCTACTGTAAGGTTGTGGCTGTATGGTGGGACTATGTAAACTCGGTGTACTACAGGTAACATTTGCAAACTGGGTTTTGCATGGGGTTCTATGCATGTTAGTGATAGGGCTACTCTGGAGGATTTCTTATGTGATCCATCTGAGGAAGGGTTGGAGTGCTTTACAAGCGATCAGTTGCTTAAAATCTACGATCACTTTAAGTTGGAGGTCAGTGATAAACGGTCCATGGAGAGTATAAAATCTATTATCAAGGCTAATCTGACTGAGACAGGGATTATGAAACCTAGTAGGTTACAGGCTGTTGGTCCGATGTTAGAACCAGTTGTATCTGTGGTTGCTGGTTTAAGTTACGAACAGAAGAGGGAGTTGCTTTTGCTGCAGGCTAAGGTAGAACATAAGAGATTGGAAGTGAAATGGTTGGAAGTGGAAGAACGCAAGTTGAGTTTAGGTGATGAGGGCTATGATTCTTTGGATACTTCTGGTAGGATACCTTCTGGTTTGTTTGATGTTGCCAGCAACCTGCGCTTAGTCCCTCCGTTTTGTGAGTGGTATCCAGACATTATTTTCTCACTGTTTGAGCATGTTGCTGAAAGTAGGGGATGGTCTGATTCAGACCGCACCTTGTTTTTACAGTGTGTGTTAAAAGGTAAGGCACAGGAAGCATACTCTGCTCTCACAGTGGTTAAAAGTAAAGTTTATGACTCTGTGAAAAAGCTGAGCTGGTGCCAGAGGCTTATCGACAAAGGTTTTGAACATAGGAGAAGACTGGGAAACAGACACATGTTGAGTTTCGCTAGGGAACTGGAGACCCATTTTAGTCAGTGGTGTGCTTCCTTAAAAATCAGCACTTTTGATGACCTTTCTAATTTGGATGTTTTAAAGCAGTTTAAGAACTCTGCTCCCAGTCATATAGTTGTGTACATCTGTGAGCATAAGGTGAAGACAGCTGCCCAGACTGCTAAGCTGGCAGATGAGCATGTGCTTACCTACAGGGGTGGCCGTGAATACTACACTTGGGATGATTTTGGTTATTGGAGAGATAGGAAATTTTGTGTGACAGGTCAGTCACACAGAAAAAGGGGTGAGGAGTTACTCCTGACCTGGGTAATAGTAGGCCGGAATGAGTTGCAAGTGGTTAAGCAAAAACTGACTCAACCAAAATATGCCACTATTGCAAAGCCAGCTGTCCTAAATGTGGGGGTATGGGTAGTGCTCAGGTTAAATCTGTTGCTTTTGCTGCCTTTGAAAACTTTATATGAACTCTATCATTTCCTCTTCTGAGCAGGTGGAAATTGAATCAGCTTTTGTCTCAGATGGCTATGTGTAAGTAGTGGGAGTGATGATACTGTGCCGGTAAAGCTTTTGAGGGATACTGGAGGTTTTGATTTGTATATTGTGAGTTCTGTGTTTCCTTTTTCTGAGCATACTGATACTGGAAATTATGTCTTGATGCAAGAAATGGGGTTAACGGTGTTGCCAGTTCCGCTGCATACATTGTCCTTGAACTGTGGGTTGGTTTAGGGGAAGGTGACCATGGGGTGCACCCTGCATTTCCCCTTAAGGGAGTTCATGTTGTTGTTGGTAATGATCTTGCTGGGAGCAAGGTGTGGGCTGATAGTCCGTCACCTCCATACAGTAATATTTTCAACTGTTCAAGTCAAGCCAAGTTTATTTATAAAGCGCTTTTCAACAAAAGGCACTCAAGCTGTACATAAGGAAAAACTTTACAATGATACAGAAAGTCAAACAACAGAGCTATTAAAAAAAATAAAGAGAAAAAATTATGGATAAGAAAACGGAAAGAAAATTTGACTGAAAACTTAACTAATAATGCTTAGATAACACATTCAAAGGCCACTCTAAACAAATAAGTTTTTAATATTGATTTATAGCAACTTAGGTTTTCACCACTTTTACAGTTTTCTGGGAGTTTATTCCAGATTAGTGTGGCATAAGAAGTAAAAGCTGCTTCTCCATGTTTGGTTCTGGTTCTGGGTATGCAGAGTAGATTTGAGCAAGTGGTTGATACACTGACAACAAGTCTGTAATGTATTTTGGTGCTAAGCCATTCAGTGATTTATAGACTAACAGAAGTATTTTAACGTCTATTCTCTGAGCTACAGAGAGCCAGTGTAAGGACTATAGAACCAGGGTGATGTGCTACACTTTCTTAGTTTTAGTGAGGACGCGGACAGCAGCGTTCTGGATCAACTGCAGCTGTCTGATCGACTTTTTAGGCAGACCTGTGAAGACACCATTGCAGTAATCAATTCTACTAAAGATGAACGTGTTGGGACCACAGCCATGGTTACAACATGATACCTTTTGTGGAACTTTCAAAATAAGTCGCATTAAGCTTCTTCCAGCACAGCCAGGAATAGGGGTAACAGCGGGCTTCCCGTGATGTCACTGCCCGAATAAAACCCCGTTTTCCCCACATTTCAGTCTCAATCACAGCGCAATCATGTCTCTTTGCTGGCAAACAGACATAACTCTTCAAACTGGATCCAAGAGTGTCATACGATCATGTGATCATATGCACTAAGTTAAGTACGAATTAATTGCTGTTTGTGTATCCGGTATTCATTCATGAACGAGGGTAATTAAGGTACAAGTGTGGCTTGACTTTCTCTCTGAGGCCTGCAGAAGCAAACTGTGTTCCAGAGAGTTCCCAGCAGAGGCTTTGTCTCTACAACGCCAAGCGAAGCAGGTTTTTCGGGTCTTAAGAAAGGACACCGGGATCGCATCACCGTGGTTACAGCAGTAACAAGCAGTTTGGCTGGCCCTGCAGAACGAGCCACCCCACCCCACAGCTGCGGAAGTTAGCTGCACTTAACCCTTTGTTCATGGTGGATGCTTTCTTCAAACTTTGTCGCCCCGGACAACTTTTCCTCAGCACGGTTCACGTAAGAGGTTAGGTTTTGGCAGAGAGAAGTAGTTTAGAATTAAATAATCTAAACATTTATTTCTTTTTATGACGTTTAGTTTTGTTTGTGTTGAAAACTCAGCCATCTTAGTGCTAGCAGATTATCTGCTCAGCACATGTGCTCAGTTTATGTGTTCTGTGTTTGTGTTTTTGTAAAGTCAAGACAAACTTTATCTAAAGGGTGATTTGAAACACAGAAGATCAGCCATAACGCGCTTTCCGTGCGTATGCATTTTAACCCTTTTATTAATGGTATGTTAAAGGTATGTGTTTGATTCTGATGATAAGCTTTAAGTTTCTTTTGCTTGCATCAACCACTAACAGCTAAGATATATTATTTTACTAAACTTGAAAACTAAGTAAACACCATTAAGCCCAATTTCTCCACAAAGATTTGGTTCGTATTCAAAATAATATTTCCTTGAATATTATTTCACTATTTGCTTAATAATATTTCTTTAAATATTATTTTAATAAATAAAGGCAGCTGATTTAACACCGTTGAGAATTGGCCATCCAGAGGGTTGGTTTCATTCAGCAAATAATCTTTAAAACATTATTTTATTAAAATAATATTTTATCTGATCTTCAGAGGCCTCCCTCGGTCTGAGCCTCGATGCAAGATCTCACCTCATCAATGATCAAGAGGAAGATGAGGGATCAGCCCAGAACTACACAGCAGGACCTAGTCAATGACCTAAAGAGAGCTGGGACCAAGGTCTCAAAGAGGACCATTAGCAACACACACATGGATTAAAATCCTGCAGCGCACACAAAGTCCCCCTGCTCAAGCCAGCGCCCGTCTGAAGTTTGCCAATGATCATTTGGACGATCTGGAGGAATGGGAGAAGGTCATGTGGTCTGATGAGACAACAATAGAGCTTTTTGATCTAAACTTCACTCGCTGGGTTTGGAGGAAGAAGAAGGATGAATACAACCCAAAGAACACCGTCCCTACCGTGAAGCATGAAGGTGGAAACATCATTCTTCTTGACTGCACTGCATTAAGGGGAGGATGGATGGCACCCTTCTCTCAGTGAGTGTGTTGAAGATGGGCTGCATCATATTCTTAAGGAGCCTTGAAATGGAAATTAGCACTTTTAATTGACCAGATTTCCTTTTATGTAGTAAAAACACATTTGGCACAGTTTTTGCACATTTGCCAAAATGCCAGATCCACCTGGCACATGGCCTAAAACGTTTGTGGAAGAACTGTGCTTTAACTGAGTCAGTCCAAATTTGCTGCTGCTATTGTCAAGATGATGAATGCAACAACCTGAGGCTTCTCCTAGAATTTCAATAAGATTTTCCTGGTGTTTTGGAATGTGCATTTAGAGTTTGACAAGACTAATAAAAATAGATTTTTTTCTTTGTTTAATCACAAATAAACCAGACATAGTAATAGATGCAATAATGGTTCCACTGGAAAAATATTATTTTATGTCTTATCTTTACACAGGTACCCAAGGTTTTTCATGTACTGTAGATGTTACAACTCCAGAGCTATTCTTGATTTATTTCAGTTATGTGATTTTAAGCGGAAAGTGCTTCTAAAACCCTTAGGGCTTAACAGGTTCATTTCAGAGTTGATTGTAGAAAAATATTCACATTGCCCTTTTATCAAAACTGCTTTTCTAATGCCTATAATTTATATATTTATGTTGTCTTTGTACTTACAGATGAAGAGATAATAAAGGTTCAGACTGGCACAGCAGAAATAAATGACAGCAGAATATTTACAAGAGGTCTGATGTCTTTTATGCATTTATAATGTAATACATTTTTGAAAATGCATGCAACATTCTACTGTCTTTTTAGAAAATAATAGTTTTAATTAATAATGATATAGTGAAATCTGAACTTTGTATACATTGAATAGCATGTTTTTTGTTTGTCTGTTTGTTTTTAAATAAATCACATCCATTAAATTGTGCTTGAAATTATCCTCAGCTCTGTCTTTCTGTAAAGAAAATGTAATTTTGTTAACAAAGCTTATTAAGTGATAATGTTGCTTTTACCCAAAAACGTCTTTTTCTTTCTCACAAGTGCGTCTCTGCTTGTCATGAACCTCTTTTGTCAGTTAAAGGTTAGTGTTTCTGAGGTTTTCTAAACATAATTTTTAGACAGAAATTTAAATGTGCTTCTGTACCTCTGGGACTTTAGCTGAAACACCACTTAAACTGTCAAAGTTAAACTTCCTGGAAAGAACATCTGTCATCTGTGGTGCAATTTTTCAGTTCCACTAATAGAGTCTGTCATTTGTCAAACAGGAAGAAAAATAATGTGCACAAGTAAAGTAATTTTAAAAATTCTGGATAGAAACTGAAAAATGTATACATAAATTATTGAGGATAACCCACTGTCAGTATATTGAATTTAGAATAATAAAAAATATATTTTATCATCACTGTTTGCCCAACAGGGACCAAGAAGACTGTACAAAATCTGCTGAAAGGTGTCTGCAAAATAGACCTAAAATGTTCTGCTGGAACATATGCATTGTCTGGTTTGACTTTCCTGATGCTGTTGGTCATGCTTTAAACATTCAAGTAAAAGTCCTTAGAAAAATCTATAGATTTCATATTGAAATGGCTTATTAACCTTAAATAACATCCCAGCAATTAACATTGCATGCATCTCTGTCTTTATTATTTGTTTCATTCACAGAAAACTGTATCTTTGCTTTGCTATTTACACAAAGAAACCTGTAGAAGGATGTGGGGTGAGAAAAAAAGAAGAGTGGCAATTGATAACAAGAGTAGTAAATGTAAGACATTTGGCAGAAAATAAAGAACTACAGTCTATTGCCAATATCGAGGAAACGTAATGTTCATTCTGTCAGTCAGGTTATTTACAGTAAGTTGCTTCATTTATATACTGTAGTGTCTACAACTACTAATTAAGTATATAAAGGATAAGAAATTATGGTTCTGTGTGGTAACAGAACAATAAAACTTTCTGATTGTCAGTGCATTAAAATAAAAACTTTAAATGTGTGTTATTTACTTATGTAGTTTTACATTTGGAGGGATAAAAATCACATTATAAAAATTTTAAAATTGCTTTATGATTATAAAAGTTACTGTTTCTTTTGTTGCCATGAACCTTTTCAATTTACTATTTGTAATTCAGTGATTAGATTATAATAATCATTTTAATAAAACTCACAAAACCAGAAAATAACATAATTTGCATGTAATGTAGATTTTTGATTAAAAGGGAAAATATGACAACCACATAAATATTTAATAAAAAAAAGAATAATACACTTAGCATTTTGCAAATATCTAAACTTTTTTTTTATCTTGGATGTCTTGAAACACTTTCTTTAAAAAGCTACTTCCTGACTCTTTGCACCCCTGAGACCACACCTGCTAAAGTGAAACTCTGTAGAAACCATTAGAACTATAAATACATCTCCTTGAAGCAAGTACACATCTGTCAGTATCAGAATGTCTCCAGGCATGAAATGAATAAATACTGTTAGCAAAAATAACATTAATACATAAATACATAAAAACATATTTTGTGATTGCCCATTTAAGGCCATTTAGCACATTCAACAAAATTGCTTTAAGGTTTTAAACTTTTGAAGGTAATTGTAAAACAACTTAGTTTTGGTTGTAATCTGTACTTTCTTTCTGTTCTTTAACTAACTAGCCTAATAAGGATAGCAGATTATTATGATGATGACAAAGAAATTACAAGCATTCATATTTCACTCTAGCATTGTGTGATCTGTAGTAAATTGAACTTCAAAGTGCCAAAAGAGAAACAGCAGAACAAAACATATTTTTTTTTTTTAAAATGCCTCTAAATCTGTTCCCTTACATAGAAAAACAATTTTACCAATTTAAATTATAAACTGAAGCTGGCTGCACTGTTTGATAGTTAGGATTAATTGAAATGCATTTACCTGACTTAAAATCTACATGATTTGATTAAATTGGCTATGTAAAGTGCCTTGAAACAACGTGTTGTGAATTGGCTCTATATAAATAAAACTGAATTGAAATTAATTGCAAATTTGAAGAGCATTTTTCCAGCTGATTAAAAGTTTGACACTATTTGCCCAAAAAGTCAAAATTCTGTGCCTAAACCTGGCCTTCAGTGTAATTTTCTGTCATGCTGAATGCATGACCTCCTAATACCAAAACCAAAAAAGCTTTTTGTTTTTGAATGTGGCAGCTGAAAAAATGCAAGGTCTACTGCATCGCCGGCGATGTTGAATGCAGCAGATTCATTTTGTAATTTTAAAATTTCTTTAAAGACCTTGGGAGTAATGGGACAAAAAGTGAATTGGCAGAGCCAAAAAGGATTCTGCCATACCACAAACTTGCTTGTTTGGACTTTGCAGAAGCACCAAACACATGACCCTGAAAGTTGTTGGGACCCCAGCCATGGGTTACAACATTAAAGGCCAGTAAGAACTTTTCTGGAACTTTCAAAATAAATTGCATTAACCTAATTCCAGCACAGCCAGGACGTCAGTGTTTGAATAAAAACCCCGCTTTGCAACAAACAGACCTCTTCCACGCAGGTCCCCAGCAGGGACTAATGTCTCTTTGCTGGCAAACAGACACTCTTCAAAATGGATCCAAGAGTGTCATACAATCACACAATCATATGCACTAAGTAAAGTAGGAATGAATTGCTGTTTGTGTATCCGGTATTCATTCATGAACAGGGGTAATTAGGGTGCAAGCATGGCTTGACTTTTCTTTCTGAGGAAGCAAACTGGGTTCCAGAGAGTTCCCAGCAGAGACCCATTCTCTACAACGATGAGTGGAGCAGTTTTTCCCGGCCCGGTAGAATGAGCTGTGTGTACAGAGTTTTGCTTTTCAATAATGCCAGCGTTTGCCTCATCCCTTTCAATTTTGCCCTAATACCACCGCCTTATTGGGTGGGTACTCACAGGACAACCCTTAACAGAACGAAATATTATAATATATTCATAATCACAACAAGTTTTGAAGAAAGTTTAAATCCCTGAGGAGGCAAACATGTTATAATGACATTTCTGATGGTTTCCAACTTTATTGGCATTGCAATTACATCCCAATGGAGATGTTTTTTACATGCCATTGAGGAGGAGTTGCTATCATGATCTGGGGAGTCAGGAATTGAGTTTATAATTTTGCAGTGGCATCAAACTGAGGCAGGTTGCATTGCAATGCTGCATCCCTCTTAAATGAGGGCTCTTGGCCCAGCAGTGTTGGCTGAGCCTTTTAAAAGGGCAATGCTCCAGTTCACAAAGGAGTTCTTTGGGGAGAATTATGACCAGGCTTCATATTCCACTGATCGTAATTGTACTGGGGATAAATGACAAGGGAGGTATACAAAAATAGATATCAGTTCCTGTAAATGCCCTTCATTAAGCCATCTTTACTACAAGAAACAACATTTCAACCAGCCCTGCAGCAAGAAATTCTAATGGTAGTTTTGACGCTACTCACTACCATGTCCTTGTTCTACTTTTGGTTTTCAGGTCATGGTTTTAACCTTTTTAATCTGCTGATGAAAACCCTGTTTAAGTTTAAATGTTGTTTTTGATATAATTGTATTTTTGTATTAAAATTATAATTATTAATAATGTTTTTTTTTATATTGGTCTATGTTTTTGCTCCTTTTTCTTCTTTTTCTTCTTATTTTCCATCAGGATTGAGATGCAACCTCCCTAGAACAAATGCTAAAGGTACAGTTGCATGTGCATTCTATGTGCAGATAAGGCAATCATTTTGTAAAGTTCTTTATTTGCAATTTAACTATTAGCAATTTATTTGATGCTGCTTATTGCGCTAATGTTTATTTGTATATGTCTTTTAACCTACAAACTTCTATTGTTTCAGTTTTTTTTTCTACTAATGTCTCTGTTTTCTTTTACTACCACTGGAAATACCAATTTAAAATACCAATTTCCCCTTTGAGGGGTAATAAAAGTCTTCACCATCTGGATAAGAATTCAAGTGCCTCAGATCTGTAGGAGGTCTGAAGCAATAGTTTAGTTTGCTTGTACCTAGGCTGGCTCTGATTTCACTGCACAGTCAAATGTCATCTCAAATTTTAGGACTAACAGTGAGGAAATATTTTACATCTTTGTAATATGTACATTAAGGCATGTCAACCCCATAGTTTTATGGGGTCATTCCAAAGGTGTCAGGTGAGGTTTTAATTTCACAGAAGTAAACATGTAAAAATTGATAAAGCATTTGTTCCAAAGGAACATAAATAGATGACTGTTACCCAGACAATTGTTGAAACAGCAAAAATGGAAATAACACAGGGTCTAAAAGGTGTAAAAAAGGTGTCAGGAACATCCTAAAATTCTGATGCTGTGGACGAATTTCCTTTGATAGTACTTAACAATCCGATGCAAGGTCTTTAAGAAACATCATAAGGTGGAAATAGGACAGCACAAACAGTCTGGTGCTGCTATGCATGTGTCTCTAAGGATGCAGTTGATATGCCCTAATTTGCATAGATAGTCAGTACTGAATGTCCCCCTGTATCATGCTGAACTCCGGTTTACAGTTATACCCTTTCCTGATATTGTGTCCTGCAGCCTTTAGAGTAGAGTCTAGGTTGTGTGTATAAGCTTGGTGACCTTTTTGTCATTGTCAAAGAAAAAATTATTTCAAAATGGCAGGATCTTGAAACATGATCTCTTGTTGGTGATTTTGTCTCAGGTGTCTTTTTGCTTTTTATTCCTCTGGTGATGGATCAGGGTGGATTTCAGGAACTTAAAAATGCAAGCAGAGTCAGGAACTCTCACTTATTTTCACTTACTTTTTTCTGGCTTTTTCTCCTTTGAAGTTTTTTTTTATTATTATTATTGGAACCAGTTGTTATGTTTTCAAGGGTTTTCTTTTATTAGGACTGGGTAATTTTGGCTTTAGGTTTGATTGATGACACCAGATACTACAGTCCTTTGGGGTCTCATCTAAATTATTTGCCTTCTGTTTGCCCAGCCTGTGAGGCTGGGCAAAAATGTTTGTATTCATAAAAAGAAAATTCAGTCGAAATATTTAACTCCTTTCACTATTATTAGTGTTTTGTGTGTGTGCAGTTGAGTTAGGGTCTGAAAGATAAAATCTTTGCTTGTGCTGCCATCTGTAGGTCCATCTGTGGACATTACAACACAAATACTGTGGGATGCTGCATGATGTCACTCAAATTAATGTATAAGCACCTCAGCAAATGACTAAAGGACTAGAACATTAGCAGAATGTAAATGACCGATCTAAAATCTTAGTTCAATAATGGTCATCAGTTACTCACAGCTAAACAGAGGAAATGTTTCAAAATCCTCCTATAAAGAAAAATGATAAAATCACCCACCTGTCTCCATGTTTCCGTATCAATAAAAGAAAACTTTATTTTTGTTCACACTTAGCTTCAGTATTTGATTTTGCTGAGCTTGGTGAAGTTTGTTTGCCCAGTTTGAAAACAATCACTGACAATTCCATGCTGGAAAGCTGTAATTTATGTTAAATATTCCCAGGTTTAGAATCACTAATAAATCATCTTTTTGGCAAATCATTATAACTGATGAATAAAAAGGACTTACATGACAACTTTGTTCCCTTTCTGATCCTGAACTTAAGAAGAACCACAGCTAAAAAATGACCAAAGTCAAGGAATGGGATTTAAAAAAAGCTAAAATTGATATAGATTTAGATTTTTCAACACTTGCACTGGATGCATACTGCAACAGCACCAAACGTCATTGCAGTGTGCTTAATTTAATGTCAAGGATTTTGGATGGGCTCAACTCAATGTGGGTCAGCAGCAACAGCAAAAAATGGCACTACAAAAACCTGCTTTGAAATAATAGCATCTGCTCCAAAAAATTTAAATATTTTTTCAAGCACAAACATATAGAATGAACATATGAATGTACAATTTGATTAATACTATTAGGAATAGTAATTAAAATAAATAATATAATAAATTACTTTTTAAGCTTTAAAGAACTTTATAGTGTTTACAAGGCAACATTATCTAAAACAGCACTAAAAACTTTCAGCAAATTACAGAAGGATAATTTGTCTTCAAATAACAAAAATTGTTGAAGCAATTTATTTCTCTGCAAAAGAATCGTATATACTTATTTATTTTCTGCATTTGACTTTTTTTTTTTAAACAGGGAAAAAATTCAGGGGGAGTTATGAAATAAATAAATTAACTGAGAAGAAATTAATTTATGGCCTTTCATTGTGTTGCGTAAAAAAAAAAAGAAAAAGTTTATTTAGAGGTTTTTGTGCAGTGCTACACAACATTGTGGTACAATATAAAAAGAACTACGTAAAAATTGGATTTGAATGCACAGCATCGAAGTTTTGAATTTAGATTTATTTGTCCTGAGTGCTGTACTGCCTTGAAACAAAATTTGCTGTGAACTGGTGTGACACAAATAAACTTATTTGAATCAAATTAAACTAAATTGAAATGAATGTATTTGAAGAACTCAATGGGCCAGCTGTACATGTTTTCCCTTTGATGCTATACTTGATATTATAAGAGAAAATAAGATGTTCAAAGGCCATATTTTAAGATACTTTGTAGAACCTAAAAAAAGTGAAAAACTTCTAAGCATTTAATAACAAACGAAACAAAAACAACAAAACTTCCCACAGGTGAATATTGTCAGAAAATAGGATCCAGAATCTAAATAGGTTTAATTAAATGTTAACTAAAACAAGAACTCCACTGAAAATTAATTGTCATAAAATGAATAAAATATACAAAAAAATATATTTAAGTACACAATACTGAATATAAAATGCTGTGAAACTGGGCAAGGTTTTTGTGTCAGCATGACTTAGTGTGTATAACAGCTACCACAGTGCAAAACAGCAACACAAAATCCTCTCCTGAATCCTCTGATGAATCTATTTAGAACTTGTATGTAAAAAGTTAGATTTCATTTTGAGAACTAGTGGACAAAATAATATTAATCATAATAAAGATATATACAGAAAACCTTTTGTTGTAATACTGCAGATTGGTATACCATATTCACTTTATGAAAGTAAGTTATTAGGTCTGTAAAGGTAAAACGTCAAATTTGACATGTTTGAATATTACCTACATGAAATTATGTGAAAGTCTCAGTACAACACCTGAACACTGCTCTTTATAGTCTGAAGAAATCAAAAACAAAACATATGAGCAGAGTGTATAGAGTACGATCACAGAGTGAGAAGTAACAACAAGGGCATTATGAGTAAGAACACAGTATTGTTTTTGTAAGGGGCTGAAACACAGTGCATACTATAGCAACCACAGTGATGCATGCTGTGACAAAAACCTCGGTCTGCTGAAAAAGAAAATCAGTTGATTATGATCATATAAAACACCCATCAGCATGTTTCTTCTTTCATGTTTTATTTTTTCATGTCACAGTCTTTGAGAACTGTGACAGTTCTCAAAGACTGTGACATTTTGATTTTGTTTGATTTAATGTTGTTGCCTTGCATTGTTTTCACTCTTTTTTTTTTTTTTGTCAACCAGATTTTATTCTTCCTCCTAACTCCTGATCTTAGTTTTCTAACATTCACACCATCGTTTACATAATTTCAGTTTATACAATGAATTGCAGGTCTTTAGCTTCTTCATGTCAGATCCTAGTCGTTTTTATTGACGTTTTGTAAGCAAAGTCAACTTTTCCATATCTCCTATGATTCTCTGTCTGTGTGGCACTACAGGGCTTTGAAATGAACTAAATTTATGCTTCATATATAATGCATGAAGACTGGTATCCATGCAGCTTGCTATTGCTATTTGTTCCCACAAATCCACCCTAAAAATGACAAATGAAATAAATGCACTATAGAAAATTAAAAGCCAATAATAACCAAATTCACAAAGCAAAACATAACAATAGTCCTGGCTATCACAGTTATTACTCAAAATGTTGTGACAAATATTTAATATAAAAAGAGAAAACAACAATAATCTATATTTCCTTAGTATAAGCAGAACAAAATACTTGCACTCTATCCTAGTCAATGTTTTTGTATGGCTACACATCACTGTGAGTGGATGGATACCACAGTGTCAAATGGCAGTACGAAAACATCTGAAATCAAAGAGATGTTTAAAATGAAATGTCTGTTCCCTTGTTCAAAAATCCAAAAGAAAAAATGTTGAATTATGTACAAACAGAGTTTATAGAAGGTCTGGATTAAGAACATTTAAAGAGAAAACAAAATACAATGTAAATAAATTAAATAATGCAAACATATAACTGATTATTGTTAAGGCTTAACAAAACACTGTCTTTTGAAATATGTGTTGTGACAAAACAATGTTACAGGACAGGGATGTATATCTCTTTCATTATAAAATTGTTTATAATTGTGCATTATGCCACTGAGGTAGCAAAATTGAATCAGAGTTACTAACAGCTCTCTAAAGAGATACAATCCTTTTACTGTTATTAAATAACAATGTTCTGTGTGTGCAATGATTATTGCAATCATCCATCCTTACATTTTCCATACCCAGTTGCCCCTGCCGGTTTGCAGGTTGGGGTCAAGTGCCTATCTCCAGCAGGTCGTAGGTCAGGAGGCAGAGTACACCCTGGACCAGTCGCCAGTCTATCACAGGGCAACACAGAGACAAACACCTATACAGACACACACTCATACCTAAAGCCAATTGAGAAAAACCAATAATCCTAACAGTCATGTTTTTGGATTGTGGGAGGAAGGCAGAGTACCTCAAGAGAACCCACATTTAAAACATGCAAACTCCATGCAGGACGACTCAAGACCTTCTTGCTGCATGGCAAAATTGCTACCAACTGTGTCACCGTGCACCCCTATTAGAATGACATGTAACGAAAACTCAAAAAAGAAGAATTAAGCTCTCTAAAGCTTGCTCATGGTGTTTTAATGAATGTACACAGCAATCAGTGAACAGGGCAGGATTCCATGTCCAAGTTTTTTAATGGCCACAAGTCACACTGAGAGCAGCCACTGGGATAAACAGCAGTACCAAAACCTGTTTTGAACAAATAGTTCTGTAAATTTAAATAAATGTAAATTATGATTTTTCAAGACAACACAATTAAATTCTTCTGTAAATTTATAACAAAAATAAATCTTTTTTCATAGAGATTTTTTAAGCATCTTCAAGTGATCTACAGAGCAGCAGAGTGTAAAACACAGAACGCAAGAAATTGAAACAAGGTTAAACATTTTCATAGATATTTACAACATATAAAATAAAAAACTCACTGAACTCAAAAAGGATTTCAAAAAGCTCCCCAGTTAAAATGATGATTCCAGAGCCTATGAAGACCCTCACACCACATATTGTCTCTCTTATAGTTTTCAGCCTCACCTGTAAGGAAGCCTTAAGAGGTCATGCGAAGTTACAAAATCAGACATACACTAGGCCCAAGGTCTGGGAGAGGTTTAGTTGACATGAGTAAATAATATAATCTTAAAATGGGTTTTAAAACATGGTCAGATCCAAAGAAATTATGCTAAAAGTGTGGTAGCATTATCACATTTTGCAAATCTGGTTAATCTGGTTAAAAGTCTAGCAGCGTAATTCTGTATTAGCTTATATAACAGATTGCCTTAGTAGTGTTCTGCTCAAAATTTACCTCACTATAAACCACACACCAAGTTGCCTGTTTGGGGACTAATCTGTAACTTAACAGTGCTCCGTGTCAGTGCTATGATACTGAAGATCACCTGGGTTCCTGCTGGGTCCCAGTGATGGAGTGGTACCCAGCAGGAATGAGACTAACCTTAACCCTAACAACCCCAAATGCTTATACTCATCCTCCCAATCCTGTGGGATTACCAAGAGAAAATCAGCTCAGACACAGGAAGATCATAGCAAGATATATGACATGAAAATGCTTCTTGACATCCAAACTATCATGCTCAAGAACGGGCTTTATTTAATTTGATCATGTGTGTCCTTATAAATCACAATGAGATAACTGCTAGGCAGGCACTGGCAATTAAAATATTGTTAGAAGTCACCAAAATACTATTGGTTTATGTGGATTCATTAATAAAGGTACAGATAATATTCACTGTTAGATTTTACTGTATCATCGCACTGTAGGTCTGTTTGACCTCTGTGTAAAGATTGATCTGAATAGTAAAATTTACAATGCTTTAAACTGTAAAGGCTAAAGGTAAATATTCAGAGTAATACAGCCAGTGTGCTGTATTACTCTGAATATTTACCTTTGTGTGCAGAGTTTATTTTGTTTGTTTCTTTGTGCAGGGTTGCGCACAGTGCTGAATACCGCCCCAGTTATGAGGTTTGTGTCACAAACATCCTGCGACTCATAAAGACAAACCGTTACTGGGTTCTTAAAATAGTTTTAAACTGGCCTTTTTTCATGACTGTTTTACAGTTTATTTTTGTTTCAAATATGAAAAGCAGACAACATATTTATTTGTTAAAAATTATAATTTAAGGTAAATGTGCAATATCATTACAGCCACTGTGAAGGAAGGAGTTTTTGCTTTGGGCTGTGCCACAGTGTACTATGACTACCATATTAATTTGCTCTGTGACAGTAATATCCTGTTACTCAGACAAAGAGAGAAAATTACTCTACCAAAGACCCTTGCATAAATAATGCACTGATAACATCTATAAAATATGACCAACTGAAAAGCCAAAGGTTTTTGTATGAGTATGAAATACCCATACAAAATCCTATCCACAAATAGTGTTTGTGAGAAATGGAACATAATCAGTCAGTTAATACTACCAGAAAAAAATATACAGTTGTGGCTGTATTTTGTTGCATTTTGTGGTGAAATAATTTTTTTTTGTTCCACTTTATGCTAAAAGTTATAGTGATAGACAGTTTCTAGCCATAATTTGTGGAAGGGCTGAAATCAACTACTTAAAAATTGGATTTTTGTTTATAAAACTACAAAGAATTGTCTAATATATAACATATGCAAACCAAAACCATAAAGGTAGACACTTTATATACATATGAAATTCAAATAATGAATCCTGCCATTAAAAAATTCTAAATTACCTAAAACAATATTTTAACTGCAGATTACATAAATGCTTTTTTTCTCATTGTTTTTAAAAAAAAAGCATAAAAAGGTCTTATTTTTTGAGCTGGTTACACTGTTGTATTTTATTGTATTTAAATCAATGGTTTATTGATGGTTCAAGTTTTTTTCTTATTTTCATAAAATACATGAAACCATGGGTTACATGGTGGTGGAGATGGTAGCACTGTTTTAAGAAGTAAGAAGTTCCTGTGTTCGATTCTTTGTGCATGGAGTTTGCATGATCTCCGTCTACGTGGGTTCTTTCTGGCTACTTTGGCTTCCTCCTACAGTCCAAAAACATGACTGTTGGGTCAATTGGTCTCTGCGTTGCCATACAATGGACCTGTGACCAGGCCAGGGTATTCCTCACCTCTTGCCATAGACTGCTAGAAACCAGGACACCATTTTAAAAGCCCTTGATAGAAGGAGGATGTTTTAAATAATCATATATATATATATATATATATATATATATATATATACTGTTGTAGAAAAATTCGTTTTTACCAAGACAGAGACCGATGATTGTCACTCAGAATCAGCTTTATTATAATCTTGCAAGAGAGAAGGATTTTTTACAGCATTGGAGATGCGCTCAGTAGTGCTCCCAAATCATTCTGCCTAGCCAAAGCAAAGGTCTCCTCATAAGCTACAACAGCTTTCAAGGTAACTCTCATGACACCCAGAGAGAGAAAGAAACAGAGAGATAAACCTGTTGTTCTAGACATAATCTTAACAGTGTGGCATACATATCATCTCACACGGCTGCAAGCAGAAGGCTGAGAAACCATTACTCTAAGACTAAATAAGAGAAGAATGGAACAACACTGAGGAGTTCTAATACTTTTGTCAGTTCCTGTTGAGCATCAAGGGGCAAAGA
>JAHUTJ010033652.1:0-25721 GCA_036250325.1 Characodon lateralis
GGACTTGTATATGTCATTCCCAAAACAAATTGATGCTGTATTGGCCGCAAAAGGAGGCCCTACACCATACTAATAAATTATTGTGGTCTAAAACCAGGTGTTTCAGTTTCATTGTCCAATCCCTGTACATGGACCAAGCTGTACCGTTTGAACTAATAGGAAAATTCAACTGCAGTAGGACTTGTACAGGGGTTGGACAATGAAACTGAAACACCTGGTTTTAGACCACAATAATTTATTAGTATGTTATAGGACCTGACAAGCAATGATGTTTGACTATAAAAGTCTGCTCTGTATTTCCTAATCTCTAAAGAGAAACTTTAATCTTTATTTACAACACTTTTTGAAGTTCTGCCAAAACAGGTCAAACTCTGAGAAAATGAATAGACAACATGTTTGTTATTATATTTTAATGCTTCAGAAACTGAATCTTTCTCCTGTGTATAAGCTCGGCGTAGTTGCGTGTGAGTAGATCTCCAAATCTGATTCCAAGTGATATAGGTGAACCTAAACTAGAACTCTGGATGTTCTATAGTTGACCCCACAAACATTTACCATCAGTGTGCTTGTTTTTTTATGTTTCCTTAAATGAATTTGTGCAGATGTTAATAGAATTCTATATGCCTTCAGTGGACAATTTCAACATTTGAGAACCTTGCAAATGGAAAACCTTAAACATGATGAAGCCAATGCAGCACATTGGTAGAGGGCCAATGTAAGCACAACCAGAGGAACAAATGCACCACAGTCAGCTCTGGGAGCTGATCAGCGAACAGCACTATAATTCACACAAAGCAAAACAGAAAAAAACACATTTAACTCATTTAAACTTTCTCTGTATTTTACATAGAAGATGCAGTGAGGTCTAGGTTGGCCCTCTTTAGGGCTATTAAGCCTCCATTAAGATATACAGTGTTGCTGAGATAGATGCGGAACGTCTTCAACAAAAATTAACTTAGACACTTCCAATATTGCGCCTGTTGTTTTTGCAATGGGGCCAAACCCGGCTGTGAACAGAGAGCTTGACAAACATCTATTATGTGAGAAAGGCGCCCTATCAGATGACGCGGGTTAAAGGCTTGCCATCAAAATTGGCCCACATCTCCCATGGGGGCTACTGAGGGAGTAGTGTAAAAAGATTTCATGAGGTTGGTAAGACTGATTCTAGTCAAAGCAACAGCAGCTATATATAAAAAAAACACTCACACACAGAAGCTACTCTGCAAACCCAACCATGTCATATTTTACTTCTGAGGTCTTCATTCAGTTAAAGGCCAAACCTCTCCCCACATCTGCCATGTCTGTGTTAAAAGCGCTGACAGTATAGTTAAGTTGAAAGTTGAAGCAGTTGGGACAATAGCTCTTCAAGCCTGATAAAAATGATTGGGCTCATACACTTTTTCCTTCCTCACAAAATATAAAAATTATCTGGAGCTATTTCCAATCATAAAAAGCATGGGCACTCATGATGTGGAAACTAAAGACGCGCCACTCATCTCTCCCATTAAGAAAACACTTTTTTAGGGAAGCTACATGGAGCAGATACCCTAAATAAACCAGCTAAAAAAGTGCCGGCAAAAACCAGCTCAGGATATGTAAATATATATTTATTGTATTCAAATTACAATAAATAAATCTTAAAGGCAAAGCTCCAAAACATTCTGTATATATATCATTGCATTATCAGTGTTTGCAATAATAATATGTCAGAGGACTGCTTGGAATGCATTAATTGTTGGCTATTATAGTCCAGGAATAATGGAGTCACGAGTTGCAAGCCAGTGTAATATTCGGCCTGCTGTAGATGACTTTTGTATGATAAGGCCTAAGATCATAAACATCACAGAGATTAATGGGAGCATTAAAAATTACAGATGAAAAAAAAGAGGACAGAGGAAAAGTGGATTTGTCAGAATGGATATTGTAATCGCAGTATTGAACAACATTGCATCACATAACTTCCTAATATTCTTCAGCCTTAGTTATAAATAACTTTACCATAACTGTAATACTTAATATACAGTGTTGGGCGCTTCATCCTGATCTAAAACTATTTCTAAGTCCGCTTCACAGAGGTAAAACTGAACTAAACATGTTCATAGTTCAACATCTAAACATTCTGAACTAAGTCTCCATTCCTATATTGAACTACTTCCTGTTCCTTTATCAATCTTTTTATTAAATAAAGGTTTTAATAATGTCATACGTTTGTTAGCATCTGTCATTTTCTAACCTTTGAAGCCTGGCTTTTGCCAGCATAATTCACATTTGTTATTTGTCTTCTGTTCTCTTTGCTAATATAAACTTCCTTTTATTTTGGTGAAACCATCAAAAACATATTTTAATGTTTAGTCATCATAAAGCAAAATATGTTGGACATTTGGAAAGTTTGCCCATTTGTTTTTACTTCCAGTTCTCCTTAAAACACTAAGAAGTTGGTCTGTTTAAACATGTAGACTGGTAAAATTTCCACTCGTGTTATTTAAAGACCACACCAGCACTGGTTATTTGGCTATAATTAACTAAACAATAATCCAAGAGCAACGGTAGAAATGATTGGACGCATTAAGCTGCAACTTTATTCATCTGTTGGTCTCTGTTCGATCTGCAAACTCTTACTAATGCCACAGAAATAGAAATGTGGAGCAGTTTAGATGACACCTTAATGTACTTATGTTCTTATGTTTAGTTCAAAGAGGAAGACCCTACAATTATAGTTTAACCTAAGGGAGGATGCATGCATTTTCAATTGCTAGTCTACACAGAAACAGATAAATCCATGTGGAGCAACCTGAATCTTACATGGACAAACACTAACAGAAACACAGCAGTCAACAACCTCTTACTTCTAAGGGTAAATATAATGATTTTCTTTGAATTTTCTATTCTTTTTCTTGAACAAAGAAGCTGGTTTGGCCTAAGATTTTCTTAGTTTGCATCTTTCGTTCACTCCCAAATGGATGGACATTTATTGACAGCATGCAGAGCTGCGCTCAGTTTAAGTTTGTCAAGTAAAAACTGTTTTTGTATAAATACCATGAAATTGTTGTAGTTTTGCTTAAGGTTATCATGCTCTAAGAATCTTACACCAGCCTGTTTGAGTCTGAATATTTGGTTTCTCACAGCTCACTGCTGATATTACCAAACACACCTCTTACATCCTATCTACATCGCAATAAAATTTAAGTATCTTTAGATTATTTTAAAGATGCATGCTGATCTTTGTTCAAATGTTTTAGGTACTACTGCCAAGGTTATCTGAGGTCAATATTGGTAATGTCTATTTAGTCTGGTGGTGGAAGCAAGAAAACAGAAGAAAATCCGGTACTCTTCAATAGATTGTGAGAAAGCAACTCTGCTTTATTGCATTAAAGAGACTACTAAGTATTAAAAATGTACATAATTCAACATCTTTATTAACTTTTTTTCTCACATTTATCTAAAACAAATCACATCTTCCCACTCATGGTCTGACCAAATCCTGTCTGGTAAGATGTTCCAAAGCAGAGTTTGGCATATTCTTATTAACATCTGGATGTCAGACACACAAAATAAATGAAGAGAATCAGGACTTAATCTGGACATAATTGAGCAAGGGTTCTAGATAGTTGACCTTGGCCCATCCTAAATCTGTAGAAATGTTTTTTGCATACTTTGGATTTTTTCACAGCGGGATGCAGAAATTTCGACTGTGTCTGTCATTTGTTTATGCCTCTTTTCTATTGGTTGGTTAAGTACTAACCAATAATTTAGTGAACGGTAACATCTTGAAATAAGATGAACAAGTCATCCGAGTAAATATTATATATGTGCTGTTTTATCTGCATTGTCTCTGCTTTCTTATCCCACAGTTAAAATTTTTTCTAAAATCTCTTCAGTGCTTTAATGTCTTCTGCTTCTTTACTCCTTTGAATGCTCCCTCCCGGACTGCTTTTTATTAAAAACACGAGAGTAATCTTTCATTAGGATACCAGGGCACAAACTGCATGCATGCATGCCCTGGAGGGGGGTCTAAAGTAGAAGGCAGGCATTCTGAAAACATTCTTTTCTCATAATAAAGTCCCCGTAAATGAAACCCACTTGCTGTTTTGCTCCCAAAAAGTCAGGCAAGGAATGTGACTCCTCTGCCCAAAATACGTGTTGATAAATGTTTTCCTGCTGAATCACATAAAAATAGAAAATGATAAATGCTAAAATAAAGACAACCATTGCATAGATATGCTGAGAAAATGAAGTAGAAAAGACATTTCTTGAAGAGAAAAAAAATCCATTCCTTTTCCTTTCCTTTTCCATTCCTCTTGCTGATACAGCACAGACCTGCATCCTGGCTGCTGCACACTACACCTCTCCTGCTTTCTGAGTTTACAGGTTTGCATTAAATAAACTTCCAGTACAGACACAGGAAGCAAATTAGCAGCATCTCAGGCTTGGAATTGGAGCGGGAAAAAAAAACCTTCTGCGGAAAGCAGATGCCAGAATGAGTTATGTACTTCATTCCTCTCCTTGAGGAAAACACATGAATGGCAGGGCGGCGAGAGTTTTCTGTCAGTGCAAAAGTATGTGTGGTAGGCAAGTTAAAAGAGTAGTTTACATGTTTGGAAAATGCATTTGCTTTTTTTCTGTAGAGGAAAAAGTTCAGTTCAGAGCAGCAAACTATGAGCAGGAGCCAGGTGGTGTTTTAATCAAAAAGCAAAGCAAAAAACATTAAGGTTTGACTTTTAGGAAGGCTCAGTGACTAAACCTTTTCACATTTTGTCATTTTACCACAACAAGCTTCAGTGTATTTTACTGGGATTATATGGAATTGACAAACTGGACAGGGAAAGTTATGCACCGAACAAATCTGGTGGAAAAGGCACAAAAAAAGCAATTGCTAGAAGAAATTTAAATGTAAGGTTTACCACAACTCATGTAGAAGACACAGCAAACATGTCGAGGGTGCTCTAAAATCTAATATTTTTAGCCTACATACAAAATGATATAAGCGAAAAACTAACATTGCACATTACCCTGAGTTCACCATCTCCAGAGAGAAGCGTGATGGTGTCAGCAACATGCTGTGAAGTACTGTTATTCAGCTGGTCAGAATTGATGGGAGAATGGATCAAGCTAAATACTTGAAAATCTTAAAAGATAATGTATAACTTCAACTTGGAAAAGAGGTTCACCTTAAACCAACAACTGCAAACATACAGGCATAACTAGGACAGAATAGTTTAGCATGAACCATTTTCATATGTTAGAATGGCTCAGTCATAGTCCAAACCTAAAAATAACTGAGAATCTGTGGCTAGACTTGAAAACCCACATTCACAGAGACTCTCCATCAAGTCACACTGAGCTTGAGCTACTTTGCAAGGGAGAACAGGAAAATAATTTGGCCTCTAGATGTGCAAAGCTGATAGACACACATCCCCAAAGATTTGCAGCTGTAATTGCAGTGAAAGGTGGTTCTACAAAGTGTTTACTCAGGGAGCTTAATTCAAATGTATGCCAAACTTTTCAGAGTTTTATTTGTAAGAAATTTTGAAAAGTATATTTCATTTTCTTTCCATCATGCAACACTTGGTGCTGGCCCATTGCATAAAATCTAAATAAAATGCATTGATGTTTGTGGACAAAAACGAGTTTAAAAGGTGCGAATACTTTTGCAAGACATTGTATTTCTCTACAGTATTTATACTCAGCCAAATTAATTACCACACAATGAAGGTGCTGTAAATATAATTGTAAATGTAAATGTCAGATACTTGGAAAATGCATTTTCTGTGAAGTGATCCTTTGACCTCGAAGCTGAACGTTCACAGCTGTTTGGTAACCAGAAGTCAAGCCACTGCATAAAAAGCACATATATATGTGCTCAAAATAAATAATGTTGTGCATTAAGCTTGTTTTAGTGACATGAAGTTGTATATAACAAGAGATATGTTTGGTTTAGGACCAAGAAAATCCAAACTGTCCTATTATTCAAAGAGCAGCAGCAACACATGCAGATGTCAACCAAGAGGAGTGTATAAACTAAATGTGATGACATGCAGTCTTTAGATTCCTGCTGTATTCGCACCTCTTGACATATGGATGCCTAATGCTGGAGCAGCACACAAACTAACACTAAAACACCTCTTAACCAACAGAACCCCAAGTGCAGTAACTTGATCTGTGCAGAGGGCCCCGGGGTCCACCAATACATCATCTTGAAGTTACACCACCATAATTAAAAGGAGGCTACAAACAGCGGTAATGGAGAATAAGCTGCATTGGGTCATTGTATAATGGACATTGCCTTGTTTGACAGTTTCACTGCATTAAGTCAAGAGGAGGTTAATTTACCAAAAGCACTCTGCACACTTTTTAGCACCACTGGTAAAGATGTGAAAAAAATTTTAATAAAATGAATCTTTTATTGCATAGTTTTAATATCACTCTAAAATATCTTGAAAATTCCAACTATTCACTGAAGCACAATGATTTATTGTGGGGAAAAAACACACTGACAAATGTTCATTTTAACTAAATCCCGGTGAACAGACCCTGCAATGCCAATAAAATAGATGGAAATTAAATGTGTTTTTAATTTTTGTTTTACTTGAATGTCGTTAGAGTGGCTAGGAAATATTAATTAGTAATTAATTAATTTCTGTTTCCCTGGGGTATAAATATGGGTGGACACAGAGACCTGTTTCTTTTTGCCACTCTTACAGATGGGAAGAGCAAGAAAATACGGTATTTAATTAGAGCAGATGTCGCCTGGTGTTAAGCCTGGTGAGCATTTTGGGATGTTTTTTTTTTCATTATTTCTACATAGCATATGCTGTGTTACTGTGTTGTGTGGAATACTTTACAACACTTAGAGTCTTTCCTTACCAACTAAGCCTTACTGCCTATATGGGCTACAAAAACAACTTTCAGAAGTGCCACACCTCAAAGCTCGTATTATTTCAATCTGGTTTTTCGGCATTAACTGACTGTACTTGTCCTGCAACAGATACAAGATCTCGCTGCAACAGAAGGTCCTGCAGGTAAGATATAACACAAAAACAGTAGAAAACATGTACCCTTAGCTAGTCATCTAATATTTAAGGTTAAGCTACAGCTAATGCCAAAGGTACAGTGTCTTTCACTTGGAACACCAATGCAGAAGAGGTTCTATAACACATCTTTTCATGGAAAGAAAACAGTGTTTAATATTCTGTATTTAGTAATAAAGATTATAAAGTGCAAATAGTATAGCATAAATTTACTATCTAATAATTTTCAAAACTTTGTTTTATAAGCCCTTTTTTTGCTAGGCCGAGCCATCAATGAGTTCATTAACAAACAGATATAAACATTTCATTCAGCAGGAAAACAGCATAAGACTAGAGAGTATGGTATTATATGTAAACCAGTAAAATCGATAAGTAACATGTTATCAGTATCTAATCCTTAAGATTACTTCAGAAAGTATGAGATACTAGTACCTATGCGAATCAGAGCAGTCATCACTGTATATGAAATTGTAACCAAGCAAAGAAAAAGTGAGTAGAAAAGTATGTACACAAACACAAAACTATATATATATATATATATATATATAGTTCTGTGCTGAGTGAAATAAAAGTACGCTGGTATTGTGAAAACAGTACAAAGTCAGCAGCTGGTCAGGAACACCCAGAAGTATGTGGTTTGAATTTTTAACGCACACAGTACTGTTATAAAGAGAAGAAAAATAACAAAGAAGGAGGAAGACAAAAATGAGGTTGTTTCTAAAATATTCAGGTTTCTGTTTGACTGAAGGAATTGGTTTAGGTGGGATCTACTCCAAACAAAATACTACAGCCCTAAAATGCAGTAACTTGTATTAACATGACCAATGTGTCACTGGGAATTAAACAGGAAAGGTGGTCAGAAATGAAGGAGGCACACAATGCTTACCAAACCGTTTATAGCCGAAGGACTGCACCTCCTCTTCGTCAGTAAATTCGTCTGGAGGAATAAAAAGAAGAAAGAAATAAACAATATTTTCAGGCCAGAAAAAAACAAAACTACTCTTAGCCTTCAAAAGGTGCACGTCATTTAACATGATTACTACATAACTGGCTAATCATACTATTCATATTTTTGTAAACAAATTTCAGTAAGCAGTCTAAATGCAAGCCATGTGTTAACAAAGACTGAGGAATTCAATGCAAATTTTATTATAAAGGCAGAGAGCAATCCTAAAAAAGAAAAGATGCATGTTTCCATTGATCTTAGGATAAAATATCCATAAAAAAAAACTTGAAAAAGAAAATGTGGGTTCGTTTGTTTCTGGGAAATGAGCTACCACGTAACAAACACCACGATGAGGTTAAAGAGTGAGACCAATAATTCAAGCTGTTGTAAAAAAAAAAATTTAAAAGAGGAATTGTGGCTTTCTCAACAGCTCCTCTAAACATTTTCCGGTTTATGTTTATGACTGACATGATTGTGTTTGTATCACACTTGGACAACATGAGCATCCTTTTCTGCTCAAGAGTCATTCAGGGAAATCAAGCTTCATATGTTTTTTCTTTTTTTAAAAAGAATGTGAATCAGAGTGAATGTTGTTTGGATTTAGTTTGTAGAGTCTACAGCTGTGCTACTTAAGAGAAGGTTGCTCAACATTAACATTACATCAGATGGGAATTTCATTAAGTTTTACACTTTCCCTGTAGTCTGAAAGCAGAACATTTTAGAAGTCTTTTGTATTTTCAAAACCATGGAAAGTACAAATTATTTTAGAAAAACAACTAATCCCATTTTTTATGTCTTCATGCTAAATATAGTGTATTGATCAAACAAACCGAATCATTGAATTCAGATGTTTCAACCACTTCCATGGCCACAGGTGTATAAAGTCTCAGCACCTAGGCTTGCAGACTTCTTCTATAAACATTTGTAAAAGAATGGGTTGCTCTCAGGAGCCCAGTAAATACCAGCATGGTACCAGGACACGTTGCCACCTGTGCAAAAAGTTGACCATGAAATAAAAAAGTGGAAACAACTGTGAAAAACAGCAGCTCAGCCACAAAATATAGTCTAGGTAAAATCACTAAATGGTCACAACATATGCTGAGATTGACAACTGTCTGCAGACATCCAAACTCTGTGACCTTCAGATCAGCTGAAGAACAATGCGTAGAGACCTTAGGGAAGGGGCTTCCATGGTCGAGCAGCAAATAAGTGCAATGCAATATGTTGGGTGGTATAGTGGTATAAAGGATGCCGCCACTGGAATCCGGAGCAATGGAGATGTGTTGTCTCAGTGTGGCACTCCAATGCCTTCTGGGTTTGGTGGTTGTAAGGAGAGTGGCACTCGCTTGAACATAGTGTGCCAGGTGTTGTTTTGTGGAGGCTGTATTATGATGTGGGATCGTTTTTCAGGGGTTGGGCTACGTCCTTTAGTTCGGGTGAAAAGAACTTCTATTGCTGCAGACCACAAAGAAATTAAAGACAATTTGTGCTCCCAAATGTTTAGGAACAGTTTGAGGAAAACCAATTCCAGATTCAATATGACTGCACACCAGTGCACAAACTAAGGTCAAGAAGGCTAGGGGTGATTGAAGGCTGGTGTAGAGGAACTTCAGCTGGCTTGCAAAGAGGATTGTGTGCAAATACTTGTTTTCCATTAGACCAAAATGTTCATTCCTATTCCAATTAGCTCTCACTGCAATAATTAAAGCTTGGTCCTGGACTTTAATTGGACCACTTTAACACATTAATAAGGTTTGATGTTAAACAATTACATTGTACCTCTGTTAGCAGTCTCTTGCAGGCTCCAATTGGTTTTCTTCCACTTTTTCCCTATATGTTAAGCTCTTCCCATACACTCTGACCTGCTTCTCTGTTCCTGCTGAATAAAAATGTTCTGATGTTCTCCAACAATCCTCTGAGACCTTCATAGCACAGCTGGATTTATACTGAGATTAAATTACATACAGGTGAAATATCTGTTCTAATTAGGTTGCTTCTGAAGGCAATAAGGTGCTCTGGATTTTATTTTGGGGTATCACTATAAAGGGGTGGATTACATATACTCTCACATTTTTTTAGACATTTATTTGTAAAAAAAAAAAAAACAACAAAAAAACAAAAAATGATTTGATCACTTTTTCCCCAATCAAGCATTACATTGTGTCGGTCTACATTGAGGTTTTTGGCTGTAACGTGACAAAATGCGAAACCATTCAGAGGGTGTGAATACTTCTGTTAGGCCCTACAATTATTCTCACAGTTTACGGTTTTCCGAGATAGACCACAAGGGGGCAGAAGTGTTGGGGTGTTCATTCTTTCTTACAAGTTCACAGTTTAGTGATTTACCCAGTGAGGTTGGGAATGACATGCCCCGGTCTTAATTTAGTCCAACACATCAGGGAACCACATGAGCATCCAGTCGAGTTTATTATAAGCCTTTACTTACATCAGCACCAGCGTGGCTCATACTACTTTTGTTTTTTAGTGTTTAAAAGCAGTGGGAGTACAAGTGAGGCCACAATAAAGCTTTTTTATATGCGCCAATTAAATCTGACTCAGTAGTTCCTTCAGAAAGACTTGATTTATTTGAACTCGGACCAACTTTTAAACTAACAAGTGGATAAATGCATATAACTTCTGTTATGGACAGCTGCTCTTTTTATCTGAGTTACTGTCTGATGTTTATCAATGGAAAGATGCAAAACAATCCCAAACAGAGTTTGGTAATTGAAACCAGATGTTAGGGCTGTAGCCCACGCATTCCTCTCGTGTCCCAGACCAGGAGAGAGAAGGAGCGCAAAAAAAGTGACAAAAAAAGAGCGAGGAATAAAAAAAAAAAAAAGATCAAACTATCATCACTGACACGTGGAGTTTATAAACCTGTTGTAAATTTAAAATGATTTTAGTTGTTATGATTAAAATGAATCCTACCTTTCATGGTTGTTTACTGGAGTCTGTTTTTCTGTTGGTTGAAGTCACATCCACAGCATCGCATTGGAATTTGCCCCCGATGAGTTTCACGGCACCTTGGATCTGCAGGTATCCCACTGTTGTTTTATTACCAGGATAAACTAGTAAAAATTATAATAATAAAAGAAAACAAACAAAATAGGGAGGGAAATCCAATTTTTTGTAACTGTTTAGTCTTCTCTTTCAGCGCAGGTATTGTTTATGCTGCTGCAAAACAAAGAGTCAAATAAATAAAACGAAAAGGAATAAACTTTGTTAAAAGGATGCAGACTTGTTCTGATCTCGCTGTTCTTGTCTCTGTCAGTTAGAGGAGATTTTGAGATGAGCTTGTCTTCCTGCCCTACTCGGATCTGAGGTGGTACCTCTGCTGCAGCAACAGGAGAAGCTTAAAAACATAAAGACTCCTAACGTAAGAGGAAGTGCTGAACGCACTGCTTGGAAAAACCAGGCGTACCTCACATCTGCTCTGCACAGTTGTTCTCTGTGTGCGCTGCTTTGTGATTTTACTATTAGGAATGCTCACACTAAATGATGGCTGCTAACAGATTCTGATTGCGCTGCTTGAACTTGTGTAACATGATCATTTAAAGAACCTTTAGAAAGAACAAAAAGTGGGCACTAGATTTAACATTTCTTTAAAAATGCAGCATCTCTAAAGTTGTGTTAAACAGCCTTATCTCGGTTTGCAATTTAAACTAAAAAGCTCAAAGCTCCAGTTGTTTGGTCATCGTTACTTTCACTTTACAGGGCTGGAGAAAGTCCACCTGCACAATGCAATGTTAGTGTTCTGTTTTGGCCACTTGAGGGCAGTAGCAGGGATGATGTAACTGTTGTTTGCCAACTATTTTCGTACAGAGTAGACTTATTTGGACTTTTCTCAAGATTGGTCATAAAGTCTGACAGATAACATGTAAAGGATTCGGTCATAAAATAAAATATATCTTTTATTGTCCCTCAGTGAAATTCAGGACACAAATGAAACTTGAGAACTTTCTAGAAGATCTTTATCTTGCCGTTCAAAGTAAAAAACAAACAAACAAAAGATTATCACCTGCATGTGCAATGCTGCAATCTAATGTTGTAATCTGTAATTTGCTGGTAAATGTAAAAATTGAAATTAAAGCAATGTTACTTGGAACATGTAACATTTTATACCATTGGAAAGCCTGTTTAGTTCTGTGTAAATGTTAGTTTTGTTAGGATATGTATTTGTAGGTGGAGCAGCTAGATTAATTCCATGGGTTGGGCCAATGGTCAACTTGTCAAATCCTCTCTTCCAATGCTTAAGCTTATTTTGGCATTGACTATTTTTTGATGTTCCATCCATCCATCCATCCATCCATCCATCCATCCATCCATCCATCCATCCATCCATCCATCCATCCATCCATCCATCCATCCGTCCGTCCGTCCATCCATCCATCCATTGTCTATACCTGCTTCTTCCCTACAGGGTCACGGAGGAGCTGCTGCCTAACTCCAGGGGTCTACTGGCGAGACGTGGGGTACACCCTGGACAGGTCACCAGTGCATCACAAGACATTTGATGTTATTTATTGGAATAGATCATTTAATTTTTAACAAACTAGGCATATTTTAAATTTAATAATTTAACAAACAAGGGGAATCAGTATCATACAAAGCCACAACATCTTGGCTGGTCACCAGCTTGGTCATACACTGCTGTGGGATGGCATCCTATTCTTCAATCAGCATTTGTCGCAAGTCAGGTAATGCATTGGTCACCCTCCTTCAGTTCTAACTGTCAACAGCTGCTCCACATTTCTCTTGATTATATCTTCTTGTTCATCTCTCCACCCTGCCTCTGTATTTATACTCGCTGGGTTTCATTTCTTGTCACTGGATCCTACTGTTTGTCATGCACGGACTGTTACCTTCCTTGTTTCGTATATATGTTGCTTCTTTGTGCTGAGCTTTTTTTTGCAATCTCAAACTGTATCCTCCTAAGGATAGAGTGTGAGATATGATCTTCTCACCTAATGTGGTCTCTTTTCTCAGCTACCTAAATGTGTGAATTTATTACTTTTCATAGATTTTCAGGTTTCTCAGAAGGATTACCAGCAAAAGCCAATTATTATTAGTATTTGAAAATTTGGACTAAAGCTGTTTTTACACCAATGACCAAATAATTTTAGATTTCTAAAAAGGATTGTATTACAACTATATCATACCAGTGATAGCCAAATATTATTAGTATTTAAAAAGTTTGGACTAAAACTGTTTTATACCAGTGACCCAGATTATTTGAATGATGGGACCACAACTGCCTCATACCAGCGACCTCAAGGATTAATATTATCATTTTTCTTCTAGCACAGGATGAATTCCTTACCACAGAGGACTTAATGAGCTAATTACCTCTATTAGNAGTAAACTCCCAAGGATTATTAATGTCATTTGATTTGTTTTTCTGTGTTTGATTTTCTGTATCATTGTAATGTTTTTCCTCATGTACAGCGCTTTGAGTGCCTTGTTGCTGAAAACCGCTATATAAATAAACTTAACTTGACTTAACATAACATTTTACCACATGTTGAGGTTCTCCTGCACTTGTTGCAAACACTAGTGCTTGATAGTGATGGCCAAGGCAGACTTCTCATATTTCCTAAATACTGTCAGGGTGAGGAAACAGGCTTATTCTTGTCTCGTGTACTCGAGATGACCACTTTGCAGCCTGTCTTGGACATCCATCATTGTATTGGCCTTTAGTTTGGAGACCAGGGCTCACTCTACATACTTCTGTAGCTTGATTTTGTGGAACACTAGCCAGACATTGCCGTATCCACATCAGTCAAATGTGATGAGAAAAAATGGCTACTTGTCATCACAGGTGCATCTCAATAGGTTAGAATGTTATTGAAAAGTTAATTTATTTTAGTAACTTAATTCACTAAGTGAAACACATTATATACAGTAGGTCAATTACACACAGACTGCAGTTTTCCAGTCTTTCTTTCTGTTATTTATGGTGATTTTTAGCTAAACGCTAACGAGAACACATTTCATTTCTTAGAAGATTAGAGTATTACATCAGACCAATAAATAAAGTTATTTTTATGCTGGAATGTGGTCATAATGAAAAGTATTCTTAGTACCTAATTTAAGGTCTTTATTTTCAAAAGGTACTTTAAATTTGACCAACGAACCTCATCAGAATGTATATTCCAATTTATTGAAATGTACCTGTACATACTTTGTTTGCAAATATCTCATCTCAACTGTATACTGCATATCAAAGAAGGTAAGGTAGGTGGCGAGAGGAACAACAACTGCAAAAGAAGGGAAAAAAAGGGGGAACAATTGTAAGAAACAAAACCAAGAACACTAAAAGAAGCTATAAAACATAAAGCTAAAACCCATGACACATTCATATTCATATGGAGTCAAAACGGTTGTAATAGGACCTCACGAGGGGCCCTGCTTTAAGGAAAAACACATTTCTTCTCTCAGTGATTATGGATTTTCTCTTTTAGTGTGATCATATGGAGCTGCAAGGGAGGCTGTGTCCTGCTGAAATTAGGTTCTCTGTTCACTGAGCGAGACATGACGTTTCTCAGTTGTGTTTAACCTCAGAGAACATTCATCAACCCTTTGTTCATTGTATAGCTGTTTATGTCTTGAACCTATTTATCGTTCAAAAACTGAAACACAGCAATGCGATCATGTTCCAAGGTTTGGTGCCTAAAACTCTTGATTTATATTGATCTCTCCGTGATTAATTACTTGCCTGCGGTCTTATACCATTTGGAATTTTTTTTTTTTTTAGTCCACCTAGGCCAGGGGAGAACTTCCGAAGAACAACACTCCCTGTTGTGTTATATGAACCAGGTGCCGAAAGTGTCAACGAGGGTGAAGGTTTTGTCTGCTTATGATTATAATCCTGTAAGGACTCGATTTTCTGGGTCACAGACTCTGAAGAGGGCACACTTTCTGGGGAAGAGGAGGAACAATGAAGAGGCGCTTTCTGAGAGAAACCTCAGATGGAGAAGAATAAGAGCATCCTGTGATACATTAGATTCAGATCTGATGAGGGGATATGTTGAAGTCATTTACGGTTAGGCAGATCCAGGGTATGTTTTGTTTGTGTTAATGCAACAAGGTTGTGGCTTACAAAAGTAGTCACTCCCCATGAACTTTTTGACATTGTTGTCATATGACTACCACAACCTTTAATGTGTGTTACTGGAATTTTATGTAATAGACCAACACAAAGTAGTCTCTTTTTTTTTTTTTTTTTGCAATAAAAAAATCTTAAAAGTGTGGCAGCTTTTTACAGCAGCTACTATATTTGTGATACGTCTCTATCTGCTTTGAACAACTAGAGACTGAAATGGTCTCTCTTTTTTAATTCTTTGCAAAATATCTTAGACTCAATCAGGCTGGATGAAGACTATGAAAGTAAATTTTTAAGTCTTGTCTCTAGATTTTTTTCCTTCAACTTTAGAATGATGCGCTACTTTGGGTTGATCTATCAAATACGTTTCTTCCAAATTACATTGAAACTTGTGGTCTTAATGTAAAATGTGGCAAAGTTCAGGTATCACAAAAACATTCGCAAAGTTCATTTTCAGTAGCTTAAACTAATGGTTTCTAGGTTTGCAGAACTCTTTGAAGTTAGAATCAGATGGTCTCATGTCCAGCAAAATTATCTTGTTGATGTCATGTTTTCATTCCCCCAGTAAGAAATGTTTCTTTACCCACACAAACAATTAAATTAATCATCAAACAAAACAATAATCAAAACAACAAAGATGAGCTCACTCTGATGAAACAGCTTCTGAATGTGTTAGTGTTGTTAGGCCCAAGACCCAGACAATTCCCACTGACAGATAATTTAGGAGCTGATGCCAGAGAAGCCTATAACATGATTGGTAATCAATCTTCTTTTATTAGTGTTTGGTAACTAAAACTATTTCCAGCCATTAGATGCTCATTATAAACCACCAAAAAACTAATTAGTTCTGTGAACAACAAGCAGTACATTTGAAATGACCACTTACGCAAAGCCTTCCTGTCAGCATGCCCAGCAGTGGATTAATGGGCATCAGCCTCAAGCAAAGACAGTAATAGGATGAAGTTCACGTAGGATGAGCACAAATAGACCTGAGGAGGTCAACATAACCCAAAGACTTGTGTTCACACAAAGCACTTTGTTTGTATCAGATAGAGTAAGACCTTCAGTCTTCTGCAGGTGAGTTCTTTTGGTTCTGCTGGAACTGGTTTTTTCCTCTTTTTATTAGTCATCTTTCAGTCTAATATGCATTTTACTTGAACTTGACATTTTCTTAGTGATGTTTCAGTACATCTGAGTCTTTCTGAAAGAATTAGCTCCTTACATGCTCCTTTACAGTGAGATACCTACCTTATGTCTAAAATTTTTACTAATCTTTTTTTTTCAGTCTTTGACAATTTTCATACTGCTTTAATATATTTCCACCTTTTTGTATTAGTGTTGTCATTTTTTTTTACAATACTTTTAGAAACAATGGTTAAATATGATGGCGGTAGGATTTAATCGAACAGCTTTTATAATCAATTTAAACCCCTAAGTCAAATGCGTACATCTCCATTTGGAATAAATCCTCGCTTGTTGCCAGAGGGCAGGCAGGTGATTTCAACGGTTGTGCCACACTGGCAAGTAAACAGAATTTACTTTTTTTTTTGTTTATTTTCTGTGTACTTCTTGGATTTGGTGGAGCTTGGACTCCTGTAACAGCAGATGGGTCTAAACGTAAACACAGTTTCCCTGCTGAGATAAACCAGACAATGTAATTTATTCAGGTCTCACGCACTGCTGTCAGCCTCTTTATGGTCTGGCTTAGAGTAAAAACTACAGTCAGCTGTAAATGGAAAAAAGGGATCACACGAGAAGGATAGATATAACTCATATGGTTATGCAATACACTAAACTGCAGGCCCCCAGTTTGCTTAAATTGCTATAAAAACAGCAGCATGTAGCTTTTGAAATGTTGTAAAACATATCACTATTTAAGACTTGAACGTCAATATGCAAACGTGAGAACGTCTGAATATTTTTCCTACTTGTCACTCATTTTTATCACCAATTAATTCTATATTATTTTTGCTCTCACAAACTATACACACTAATGGTCTTGTGTGACCAAACGAACTGAGTCTAAAACAGAAAAGGATTTTCAAGTGACCACACTGTGAGCAGTTGTCTAACACCACCTAGTGGTAGATTTGAAGATGACAAGCGCCTCTGATATTAAACCACATTCGAACTCAAATCCCATAACCTAATTGAGCAGATTGAGAAAAAGTTAAAACAGTTTGCATAAGTATTCACATCCCTTTAACTTTTTAGAACAATAAAGTCCCGTGTACGTTATTGGGATATTTGCTGTGACAGAATAGAATTAAATGGATGTTTGTGAAGTAAAAAGTGAATGTACAAAAAAAAGTAAATGTGAAAAGTGTGACTTGCATTTCTTTTCAACCTTTATTAGACAATGCTTGTTAAAGACCATATTTTACTTAAGGTACAGAGATAGATTGAATAGAGAGCATTTTGTCTGAAGTTTGACTGGACCCTTCTAACACATGAACATGCTTTCATCTAAACTATTCATTGTAGCTCTGATGTATGATTAGTGTCCTGCTAGAAGGTGAATCTCAAATCGTTTGCAGCCTTTAATAGTTTTGTTTTCATATCTAATGCTATTTTAAACTTCTCCAGAACATTTTCCCTGACCTGTCTGCTCTGTTCCTTGGTTTTTATAATGCTGTTTGTTCATTAATGTTCTCTGACAAACTCCTAAGGTCTTTACAGAACAACCAGATTTATACGAAGATTAAAATGAACACAAATAGAATAAATAATTTTTTTTTTACTCATTTGGTGATTTCAGATGTCTGTTAATTGCACTGGATTGTATTTATTCACCTCATGGTAAAAGAGATGCAAAAGTCTGACATTTTTCTGATTTGTATTTGTAAAAAAAATTTAAAATCATGTATCCTTTTCTGTACAGAGCCTGACATGCATAGAGTTGACTTTAAACTGCATTCACCACTGTAACTCCAGCAAAAAAACCTTGTCTTTTTTACAGAGCGATTTTTAACACATCAAACATTGCTACTAAGAATGGGGCTCCTACTCGCTTTTAGGCTTCTCGCCGCAACATCATGTGTCCTCAGTTTTGCCTTTGCGGACCAAATGAATGTCTTCTCAGAGGACATCTTAAACCGTGAGTTGGCAAAAGCATAATCATTTTCAATTCTTGCCCCCATCCAGACAAAACACAACCAACCATGTTCTAAATACTCCTTTAAAATCAATTCAATTTGTTTCCAGTTTGTGTGAGAAAAGAAAATGGCACATTGTGTTCATTTGTGTCTCAGAGCTGTCAGAGGATGGTGAGAAGCTTGTGAACGAGGAGCTAAGAAGAGCTCTGTACGGCGTGAAACAGATGAGGGAGGTGATGTGGAGGAATGAGCAGAAGCACGAGCACCTCATGAACTCTCTGAAGCACAGCAGCAACAAGAAGAAGGCAAGAACTTACCTAAGATAAATAAGAGAAAAAAGACTCAAACACATGATACAAATATGATGCAAGCTCTCAATGCCTTCACCAGGGAGCAGCCCAACTGGCAAAGGATGTGACTGAGAAGCTGGAGGAGGCAGAAGAGCAGTGCAAGGACTCCCTGCAGTCAGAGTGGGAGGAATGCAGACCCTGTCTGGAGGAGGCATGTAAAACCTTCTACACCTCCACATGCCGCAGGGGCTTTGCTTCTTTCCGCACTAAGGTATGAAAACCTTCTCACACTGTTATAAAAAGAACCACAGGCTAAAACTTCCAATTTGGCTTTGCAACATGACTAAACAGCCAGTAATCGTTCACTTAAAGAAAAACCCTGCAACATAAATATACATGTTTTTTTATAATCATTGATCTCCATTTATGCCTCTAGTTATCCCACAAAACAAAAGAAAACTGAATATTTGCTTTACCTTACAAGTTGATTACTTTAAATGGTCTTTAGAGGCCCGAAAACTGTAACTACACAGTATTTGAAGATATAAGCTGAATTACAACATATGGTTGAGGACAGAATTATTAGCCCCCTATGAAATTGCTGTTTTTGTCACAAAAGTTTTTTTTCAAAAATTTCCAAAGTGCCGTTAAACAGATCAACAAATTCATAACACAGGTTTCCCAAACATCTTTTGCACCCGGAAACAAAATTATTTCACAAAACTAGCAGGGTCAAAATGACCAGACCCCTTAAGAACTGACCTTTTTATTGAGCTGAAGCACAAACTACTGTACAATCATGTACTTTGACTCTGTAAGGCTCACAGGACAATCTGGAAAAAAGATTATGCATACTGGAGGCATGTTCTTTGGTCAGATGAGACCAAACTAGGGCTTTTTGGCCATAGAGACGTTGCTTATGTTTGGAGAAGGAAAAAGAACACCATCCCCACAGTAAAACATGGTGGTGGGACCATCATGCTGTGGGGATGCTTCAGTGGGTCAGGCACTGAGAATCTTGTTTTAGGTCGAAGGAATCCTGGAGAAAGGATATGTGAATATTTTGAAAGAAAATCTCAAGCAGCCAGCAGCAAAACTTGGTCTGGGTCGTCGATTTGTCTTCCAACATGACAACGACCCAAAGCATACGGTGAAGAGCTACCTCCAAACAACCAAAGTAAACATTATTGACTGGCCAGCACAAAGCCCTGACTTGAATCCCACTGAAAATCTGTGGGGTGCACTGCAGACCAGGGTCCATGCTAGAAGACCATCACATCTGGAGATTTGCGAAAGAAGAATGGGCTGGGATTCCTCTGGAGATGTGCCAGAGACTTGTCACAAACTACACCAAACAACTACATGCTGTAATTTAATAAAAGGGATGCGCAATTGACTATTAGCATCAGGGGGGCTGACAATTTTGACCCTGGTAGTTTTTGTTCTGCTGTGTTCTTTGGTCTTCATGAAGCTGTTCACTAATGTTCTTTAACAAACCTATGAAGTCTTCACAGAACAGCTGGATTTATACTGGGATTAAACTGTACACAGGTGTACTCGATTTACTGATTAGCTTACTTCTGAAAACATTTAGTTGCGCTGGATTTTAAGTAGGTATTAGAGTAAAGAGGGATCATATATATGTATACCACACTGTTCAAATTTTTGTTGGCAAGGATTTTGCCTCTACTTACATAGATGTGAAAAACATAATGTGAAAAAGTGGCACAAGGTAAAAATACCTTTCAAGGCAATGTACATCACCTTCTCTCCTTTCCCTTTTTATCAAAAGACCTGTTAAATCATTTCTCTATAACCCTCAAACTCATCACGCCGCCCACAGTACTAAAATTACAAAGGTAGATACCGGTCAAATACACTGCCATAACGTTCATGTTGCAGGTGGAAACATTTTTCCAAAGAGTCTCCAGGCGGTTTGGTCCCAGAGAGCGGCCCCTGGAAGCAGGGGACATCTTGGTGAACCAGGGCCCTGATAAATCAGAGACAGATGTTCTCCAAATTGAGGATTCCTTTAGGCGAGTGATGGGCAAGGTGGGGACTCTGGTGAACCGCAGCATCACCTTGGTCTCCAGGATGAGCAGCAATCTCGACAGAGTCCTGCAGAAGGCTTTCCTAAACAACACGGATGTACTGTCAAAGGAAAGTACCTCCAATCCCTACGACCCTGGGCGTGACTCAGGCTTTCTGCAAGGCGTTGGGCTGGAGGAAGTGCTGGAGTCCTTCTTTGACTTTGGAAAGAGCGTGGTGGAGGAGTTTGGAGCTGTGGTCACCCAAGTGTTTGATGACCTTCATCAGACTGTGGAGGAGAAGACAAAGAAAGGTAACTGGTCTTTTCAGGTTGTTGATGCCACATCTGTGCCATTGGAGCTGAGTAGTTTGCATTTAATTTTATACATATTTTGCTCTTTTGCACAGACTGGGAGAGCTCTCCTCGCTTCCTGCAGAACAGGAGACTTTGCAAAGACCTTCGCAGGCAGACTTCAGAGTGCTGGCAGCTTCAGAACAAGTGTGAGGCCTGCAAGGGAGCTCTGCTCACAGGTGAAGCACCTCTATACTCAAACTTTATTCTTTTTCCAGCCAACAACTTTACACATCGCAGCTCATGTTTTCCTTTCTCCCCAGAGTGCCCAAGTGTTCGGGAGCTGCATGTGGAGCTGGATGAAATATCCCAGCTGCTGGACGTCTCCAAAGAGCAATACGAGGAGATCTTGTCCATTGTCCAGCATCATACAGATGAGACAGTCAAGTGGTTGAGCAACATGGCAGCTGAATTCAGTTGGGTGGCTCAGGCCGTGGGCAACAGCAGCGCTCCTCAAAACATCTTCCGCATCTCAATGGTAAGACACAAATATAATGGATGAGAGGAGACAAAAGTAAGATTAAATAAGCAGTGAATATGTATTAAATCAAGGATTCTATAGGTGCATCTCACTATATCGTGGGAATGTTAATTTATTTCAGCAATTCAATTCAAAAAGTGAAACTCTGAAAATCTGAACATTGCATAGGATCAATTAATTAAAGAATTTTATTACAGAAATGTTGGCCAACAAAAATCATAGGGAAGAAAACTTTATTCATTTACACCCTCCAGAAGGAGGGTAAGCCACAAAGGCTCAATGCTAAATAAGCTGGCTTTTCAGAGTGCTGCATTCACACATATTAATGAAAAGTTGAGTGAAAGGAAAAACTTTGGTGGATGAACAGCGAGGAAAACCAAGACAAACTTATACTTTCACAACTCCCAACAATTTATCTGTTTAATGTTCTTCAGAGCATTGATGGCACCTCTACATTCAATTTTATTTTGTGTTATGAGACATTTAAAATGTGCTGCTAGATTCATGAGATGTTTTCGTCAAATACAGACTGCTGTAAGTTTTACACGGGACTGGTGTAAATACACGTTACATAATGGGTTTTGGCAAAGTATGTTTTGGGGTTCAGTGGTAAAGGGGTTCATGGGGGTGTGGGTAAAGAACACATTATCACGACAAGATAAGGATGTCCCACTTCATGTTTCACTGGAATTAAGCGGATTGTGCAGCAAAGCCAACCTGATTTACCTTAACTCCTCAGCACATCCACAGCCTGATGGTCTCCTTGCCCCAGTAATGTGTAGCAGAATCCCACAAGTATTAAGTAAAAAAAATGTAGGTCAACATTTCTGTGTCAAAAGCCTCGTTTTTGTTATTGGTCTTATATAATTTTCGAATTCTCTAAGCAGGTGATTTTTTTAATTAACTGTTAATCTGAATCAACATTAACAGAAGCAAAGACTTGAAGTTTATCACTTTGGTTAAGTTCAACAGAACTGAAGTCACAAGCTGAAATTTCCCTGCTTTATCAGACCATATTTCACGTTCTGAATTGAATTAATACAATAAAATAACTTTTGGAGGATATCCCAAATTAAAAAGGGGACTCGCGCAACTGCAAGAGAAAATGTAATATGACGTTTTCTTCTCTCTAGGTGGCACCAGAGAGCCACGATGAGCAGAACATGTCTGCCACTGAAACCAAGGTGGAGGTAAACGTCCTGAACTCTCCTCCTCTCATACTCGACATCCCCGGCGAGCTGGAGCTGCACGACCCAGCCTTCATCCAGTACGTGGCCCAAGAGGCTCTGGACAAGTACAAGGAGTTGGTCAGGTGAGCGTCACTTAAAGGCTCGACTTTACTGGTGTGGACCACTTCTGTGATACATCATAAAGAATACTCTCTAGACATTAGAGCGCTTTTGCTTACAATGTATTTTCCTTCCCAACAGGATTGAAGAGGAGTAGAACTGCACTGTCTTCTTCACCTTTGGCACTTTATTTGTGGACACAGCTAGACGATTGATGTTGATTTACAAAGTACAGCTGTAACCAATAATTAACCGAACGATTAAAGCAAATGTGCTTTCTTACAGTTAAACTGTGTAAATCAATAACATTTATTCTATTCACTGGTCAAGTGAAATGAGACTGAATGTTTCAGTGGATGTCAAACAGACATGAAACACTTGGTTTATCATTTTTATTTTATTCTGTACAAAATCATATTAGTTCTCATTACTTTCATCATTTATACCCAGACTAGATCAGGTCCCACTTTTAAGGGACAATCGCTTACATGAATAATGCACAGAAAGAAAAAAAAATTATTCACATCTTCCATATTGTCTAACTTTTCGTATTTTTAAAGAATTCCAAAGTAATGGAAGTACCCGTGAGGATTTAAACAGACTTTTGACGTTTTTTATTTATTTAAAGAACTAAGCCATGGCTCAACCATAGTCTCCGCTATGTGCTTTTGTTATCGGACTTTTAGTAGGGAATGGATGTGAAAACGGACATACCTAAGTACAGCACCCCTCACATTTATGCGTAAAAAGCTCAAAATAAATTCAACCTCTATTTGCAGTACCATCTTATTCAACTAGCTGCAGTTCTTCAACAGGAAGATTTGGAGATTTCTGATTTTTAGCACGATAAACCTGTCAGTTTCACATGTTTTAATGATTACTCTGACTGTAGACATTTGTAAGGATATACAAATGACTTTTGTCACTTCCTACCTTACTCTAATGGCATGTTCTCATGCCTTTCCCATTTTGAAGAGGTGCCAACAGAAAGGGGTGTCTTTATCAGAGTATATACCCCGAAGGAAACAGGAAGTAGTGGGCTAAAGTTAAAAAGCTCCTCAACATTTGGATCAAGTTTTTTAATGAATTAAAAACTGAAATAAATACAATTTTTAAGGGTTGCTACAAATGAATTCCTGGGCCCTCCTCCCCAAAGAGGATGCCATGGATTGCCAATTAGAAGTTCAACACTGATTACCTTAAAAACCTAATAATATTTTAAAGACTAATAAAAAATGGAAATTTATTTGAAGGTTTTTGACACATCTTTACCAAAAATCTTCCCCGTACTTCGATAATTTAATAGCTTCCTGAACTCAATGTTTACCTTTGAGCAATAAAAAGTAAAAATATTAGTTTCTTTATTAGAGTTTTACACCCAGCAAAAGACAATTTGACAAATTATCTTGGATCTTCTTTTTCTAGTTGCACAGGTGAAATTTCATTTTTCCATTTTTTTTTAAAAGATAATAAAAAGTAAATAATCAAAATGTTTCTTTAGGATTCCCCAAATTAAAATGATAAAAAAGGAAAAAAAACGGCAAAACAAAAAACAATCATAAAAAAAAGGTCTTATCCTCGATCATCCACCTGATCACACCTGCTAAAAATATTTTTTTTATACAAACTGTACATCAGCTTTGATCTCTCAGTACATTCTTACATCCATACAGCAGACCTTTTTATTTAATTAACCACGCGCTTTACACTCATATCACAAACTCGACAAGTTAACCACAGTTATTGGTCACTTAAAAAGACGTCCTTAATCCACCAACGGATTCAAACCGAACTCTTGCTCATATAAAAAGGGTCTGGATTCAGATTTAAAGATCTGTGTGATTTTAACATAAAAAAGGGAATTTGTAGGAAGGTGGGATAAATTCATTATTTAAAAAGTTTATAAAGTTAAGGAAAAAAAAAGGAACAAAACATGTCTCCATCTGTCTGTATCACAGTGTTGTGGCCAGCTCACATGGATTTATCCCAGAGCTTAATATACCCATTCGTACACTTGGTCCCACTGTACATCAGGGACAATCATTTTCAGGTGTGCCAGTGTCATTGTGGCCTATTTCTTAATTGTTATTCTTTTGTTTCAAATTCTGTTATTGATCTACTTAAGAGTTTAACCTAAATCCCCTGGACTAAAGGTTGTCTCCAGGCTGGTATTGTGGCTCCGTGGCTGTAAAGTAGTCTTCCAGGAAGGACTGGATGTATTCGAACGTCGGCCTTTCGTCTGGCTCCTTCTTCCAGCACTGCTTCATCATCTCGTGGAGCGACTCGGGGCAGCCGTGCGGGCAGGGCATGCGGTATCCGCGTTCCACCTGCTCCAGAACCTCTCGGTTCACCATGCCTTGAGAAAAACAGAACCAAAATGTGGGTGTATTGAAAAAAAAATAAATACATAAGGCAATAGCTTGCATTTATAAAGGTTGTTTGGGGAATCTTCCAATCGGGAAGGCCCACCCTTCCCCCTCCCACAGATGCTGGTCATTTCACTGTTTTGATGGTTTGTGTAGCTCTTTGCTCCAAAACGACTCCATTTCCACCATCCATCGGTTCATTCACACCTTAGGAATGCTTCATACCTGCTTTGACAACTAAAGATTTTCAGTCATTTTCTACTTTGTACTTGTAGTCCGGTTGTTTATGTGCTAGAATGACGTAGTCAAAGTCTAGATATATGTCCAATTGATATTTTTTTGGCAAGATTGAAAATTACTGGACATACACTGCTAATTTCAATGGAAAATTAAAGAATACGTTTCATCTTAAAGCAAAGGTGGTAGATGCATACCCTAAAAGACTTACATGTGTTATTATATTGAAAGAAAGTTTTAAAATGTGGTGACTCAGGGAGGCAGAACAGAAATATACACAATACTGAACAGATTTTATATTGGCAAAAAAAATTTTTAAACCTTGCATAATTTTCTTTCCTCTTCAAAGTTATGGGCTATTGTGTTGGTATGCCACATATAATCTCAATAAAACACTTTGTGATTGTAACATGATATGAAAAGGTTCATGGGATGTGAATACTTTTGCAAAACATTGCAGAAGCCTGACATCCAGTAAAAAATAGTCAAGATCTCCAAGATGGG
>JAHUTJ010033653.1:0-25703 GCA_036250325.1 Characodon lateralis
ATACCAACATTTTTGACACACATTCTCATATATATATATATATATATATATATATATATATATATATATATATATGTATATAGTATATTCCAAGTCCACCAGGTGGCGATGGAGTATCACGTACAATCTTAACTTCTTCTCGCCTTTATTTAATCACCAAAATAAGAACTTCTCACTATTTGCAATTTTTTCTTTGCAAAACCTTGGTTTCCTCATGCCCTTATTTTAGCAACCTTACAATAAGCAGAAGATAATGAAGAGATCTGCAATATCTTTGAATATTAAGCAGAACCATCAGTCAGTTTGTTTTCTTTAAATGCAATAATCTGAGGCTTTTCTTAGCTACAAGGTTGCCACTGATGTTGTTTTCAGAAAGGGGAGAAGGAAGATATGAGGTTCCACATGGGCTTTTTAAAGATTCCTTTTAGTAAATTCTTGTAATTAATAAGCCCCCAAATTTCAATTATAATAATAAAAAGTGCCGAAGTTTGAAGGTTAGACTAGCAACATACGCTGCTGCATTAGAGTGGGCATAATTTCTTTTTGTTTCTCACTGTAATATGTTTGGAGAATCTAAACTTTATCTCTCAAGAATAAATCTCATTGTCTCGATCATTTTGTGAGAAGAGGTAAAGCATATTTAACAGCCGACAGGACATTTGCAGTTTGGGCTTCTAATATCAAGGAGAGTTTTTATGGTAAAAATGAAATATGAATATAATATAATATAATATAATTCGTGGACATATAAAGCAAGCAGACTTTCACAGTTTTAGAAAAAGTTAATTATAATTGGCTTATTCTTTCCTGATCTTTTGTTTTATTGATTTATTTATTTAGGCATATATTTTTATTTATGAAGTTTATTTACATACTGACTTCATTTGTTCTGAGTAAAGATTGTTTGACGCATGGTATTATGCTTTTTATTTTTATGTCCTATGTGTTAAATCAACTAAAGGAAAGAAATATACGCAGTAACTTTACATTCAGCTAACTTCACCCAAAAGTGACGTAGACATCAAAATAATGTAATTCAACAAAAAAACTAATCTTGGCCCATTTTATATAAAACGCAAAATGGGCAAATTCAAATCCAAAAACATTGTCAATTAACGTAAGTTACTTTTTGTCTGATTCAAATTCTGTCCAATAAAAATAAAACAAATTTGTCCAACAAAAAGGCTGGTCTGAATAATCAGATTCAGAACACTCGTTCAAAATACATATAATATATCAAACTACATCACTTATAAAACTGAATGAGTAGAACACAGAATAATTGAAGGGTTTGGAGCAGAAAGTAGAAAAGCTTGAATTTAAAGCAACACTATTAAAACACATAAATAAAACACAGTAACTTTTTTGGGTAAGGTATTCAAAAATCATCTCTCAATAATCTTTCACGTATAACATAAGTGAAACTGCAGTGGGTCACTATGAAAAAAGGAACCGTTCAAATTTAGAATAAATATGTTAATTTGTAAATGAGATGTTGATTAATGAATTTCTTGGTAACAAATCCCACCTAAACACCTTGATTGGAATTACCCTGAAGATGTTGGTGCAGCCAACCGTTATTCTCATTCATCGTGTTCAACGTCCAGCAGTGAACAGAGAGGTTGCTATGGGTTGTATTTTGCATGGATCAACTTTATTGTTAGGAACCTTTGTTAGATATATCATTGCCATGAAACTGTGAAAATCTTCTACCCTTTCCACTGGTTTTAATGATAATTCCTTTATTTGACTTTTAGTTGTCCTTTATTCACCAAACAATTTCATGTTCCTTATTGTGAAATATTATTGTAATACTATTGATAAATAGGTAAACAGCAACATAAAATAATGTGGCTTGAAACCAATTTCTTGATCAATTTCTCAAATTTCTTCTGGTTAAACAAAAAAAATGTACTTTTGCATTTCTTCTTAACTGATCATCCTAATAGTAAAAAATGATTTGTTATATTGGTCAAAATTCAGGATACAACCCTGCTACCATTTGTTGTGCTTTTGACTTGAAAACCAGGTTTTTCTTGGGTTAGGAAAGCATGTGCTCATGTATTAAATTAGATAATTTTTCTTATATAGGTCATTGTACTCAAAGACAATGGTTTTGTTTTAAAAAATCTGCTTACCTTGAGATTAATCAAAGTCAGTTTTGTTGTCGGACCAAAGGTTTGACAAGGTTAGGTTTTTGCTAACAGAAAGTAAATAAAGATATAGATCATTTACATTTTAACCCTCCATAACAAACAGGAAGCAGTTTTTACAGTAAAGCCCAGACAGTATGAAAAGATTTACTGTATGATCCTAATGTATTGTTAGTTAGAATATAAATAAATGTACATTTTCACTCATTTATTTACAATAATTTTCTTTTGGTTGTTAAACCTCCAGATTTTCTCCTTATTAAAATTCCCTTCAAGATAATAAAAGCTCATTTTTAAACCGATCTTTTTGTTAAACTCTAACAGTACGTTTTATTAGTTGCACTAGTTGTATGAGTTTATCAGTTGTAAATGTAAAGCCACAGTGATGTGTTTGCCTCCATGTCCACGTACATCAGCCAGATTGGTCCAATGATCTGCTCCTGCTTTAATGAGCAGAGAGGTAATCAACAGGAAGCGATGCCACACGTGGTAATAAATTTTGCAGGATTACTAATAGGGGTGTTAAAGGGTCAGAGGACTGTACCCTGAACATAAAGCATTCACACACACTCTGTTCACTGTGTGAATGAATGCCAGAATGATAGATTTTAGTTTAGAATTACAGTAGTGTGAAAAAACGTATGCAGATATTTATGGATAATAGATAAATATCAATTAAGCATTTGCAGATTTCTCCTGTTTTTACCTTTTATTGTGGATAACGACTTTCACTGTGGTGGAAAGCTTTTGAAATGGCTTTGCCACAGTTACCTGACTGAGAGATGTCTGTAACTTTATTTCTCATCCTTTCACCTGAATTTCTTAAGATTGAGGCATGAATTGTTTCTTTGTGAGATAGTTTAGCCTAATTCATGTTGTCCGAAATGTTGTATTTATGGTTTGTCTTGATTCTAATGGTCAGTAAGAAATCAGGCTTAGTTGTAGCTAGTGAAACTGAACATAAAAAGATGATATAACAAGGGGAAAAATAATATTTTCACATAGAGCTATGCCATTTGGTATAGTTTTTTCTCTAAATAAATTAAATTATCACTTTAAACCACATATTTTTGTATTTGCTCAGGTCATCTCTGTCTAATCTTAAAATGATTTTGAAGATCTAAAACATCAGAATGTTGCAAAAATGTAAAAACTGAAAAAATCTGTAAGGCGAAAAATTTTCCACATCATTAATGAGCTCATTATGTTCATCATCTAGAACAAATAGCAATGCGTTATCATAGAACATATCTGCTGCCCATTCTTGGCATTCACTGAAATGATGTTCTGGATGTCTGTCTTCGTCGGGTGAGGGCGTGGTGAGGACGAATGGGAAAGTAGGGATTTCATCATCCACTGCTCCTTTTGTCCTGGAGCCACAGCAAAATCCACTTTCTGTCCAGCTCAATCTTAATTACTGTTAATCACAATTAACTGGACAATAATGCAGGCCGAGCTGAAGGACAATTGAGGGGCCAGATGATGATTCTGTAGTCTAACAAAAAGCCACAGAATGGAGGCAGAGAATTCTATTATGAGGGAAAGCTTGGTGATCAGAGGGGGGCGTAGAAATGGCCTAAAAACAAAAGAACGTGTCCAGAGGGGAGGATTACATTTATCAGGACTGCAGAGCTGCCACGCTCACACAGGCAGGATCAGAGAACAGAAAGAAACACAGAAACTATCTGAATAAGAAACGTACAAATGTGTGAAATAGGACAAAAAAAAGAAAAAACACCAAGCAGTTTTTAATTATTTCAGCTATATTTTGGAACATGAAATTGCTAATTGTGTCAACAATGATTCCGTAAAATAATCTCCAGAAGTGATTTGCTCGTGCCTTTTATGCCGTGCAGCATTTTTAAATGAATTAATTAGGCGATCACAGTAATTACTGTTTATATTGTTGTTAATGAGCCCAAAGGCAACCGAGCTGCACTCATCCAAATTACACTCATGAGGCACAGAGCCAAGAAAAGGTCCAAACTGGAGCGCCGCCTGCTAAACACTCCCCGAGTCTTCCTGGTGAAGAGACAACTGAGAAAGTGCTGGGTTACACTTTAAACTTCTTTCCTGCTGAACACGACTGTCTCATTACCTTGTGTAATTCAATTTGAGAAACTGATTTTAAAATGTTGTTTTTAAAAGAGAGGAAAAAGGCAACTCTTCTGAACTCTGAATGACAGAAGTTTAATGGGAGAATACAAAGGTACACATCAGATCACAACCCCTCTCCTTTGATTTGATTTTGTCAGGAATCTATTTCAGCTTTTACCTCCCTGTCCGTCAAATTGGCTCTGACATTTACTGGCTGCATCCTTCCAGTGTTCCTGTATTTCATCAGGCGCTGCACCTATCTGAAGCACAATGCCTGGGCGCTAAAATAGAAAGGTCTCATTGTAAATATGATAATTCCATCAGACGTGGTAATCAGGTTGGGAGTGAGTGACACACGCACACAGATCGCAGCCTGAGGAATTCCTGTCCTTTTGTTTTTGTTTTTTTTATTAATGAAAATGTCAAGGCAGTTGAAATAAAATGGTGGGAAAATGTGGGCCTCAAAAAATGTTCTTCTGCTATAACATTAAGCTTGAAATTTATGTAAATTTTAAGTAAGAATGTGAATAGCAGAAAGAAAAGCAGGTAAATTATTCAAAATCTGTTTCTTTGTTGACATTTGTGTGTCAAAGTGTTAACGTGGAAACACACGACAGAAAAAAGCTCATATAAAATAGATGCAATCACTTAAAGTGCATATGGTTAACCACAAGCTGCACAGTGGCACAGTTGGTAGCACTGTTACCTTGCAGCAAGAAGGTTCTAGGTTTGAATCCCATCTGGAGGTTTTCATGTTTTCCTCGTACATGTGTGGGTTCTCCTTCCACAGTCCAAAAACATGACTGTTAATAGGTTCCTCCCCTTGCTGTTAGGTATAAGTATATGTGTGTGCGCGCCTGGTGGTTTGTGCTGTTGCCCTGTGGTGTTCTGATGACTTGTACATGCAACTTTAAAGTTTCTTGATCAGTCTCTGGGAAAAGGTATTGCTGTTAGTATTAACAACAGAGCTAAAATGACAAGAATTTGGCGTAGGTGTCTGTCCAGATGATGGTTTAAGAAAGGAAGTGAATATTCTTCTGTCTTTTTGGAAATTCTCTTTTTTAAATAAAATCTGATGGCACATATGCTTTGTTCAGGAAAGTTTTTCATTCCACACATACAAGAGTAACAGAAGAACATCAGGTCACACCAAAAGAAATTTAACCTTGGACAGATTTGAAATGAGGCACATGCTTTCACTCCAGTTACACCGTACTGGAATAAAAAAACGTGGAATCCAAGTGCATGATAATTTCTAGGAGCAAATATCTTTGATAGAGGTAGACAAAGGTCCACACCACACAAGGCATCGATCATGAGAGACCCAAAAGGACATGACTGACTCCACATCTTGTATCTTAGCATCCATAATCCTATGGGTGTGTGGCAGAAACACTTTTAAGTGTGGGTGTGGCTCATGCTTTTGTGTCTGTAGCAGAGGGTTTGTAGGGGGTCATCCAGGGTTTATGAATTACCTCTGTTTCTTTGCAGGAAAAAAATTAAAGAAAAACGTTTCTGTTACCTTGGTAACCATTATGTTACCCCCTACCTGGAATACACAACGGACATGCACACAATCACCTCCAAACTTGTCTTTTTCTCTGGATACTGATGGTTACACTGGGGGTGAACCATTTTAGAATCTGCTTTAAACCAACAACAGCAGGGTACATTTATTGGCACCACAGGCTAAAGGTGTCTCGAGATGCTTAAAATAAATTCTTTTTCTAAAATTAAACCTTCTTTCTTTTGAACAAAACCACAGAAAGTCCATCCATTTCCTATACCCGCTTCTTCCGTCCAGGGTCACGGGGGAGGTGGTGCCTATCTCCAGTAGTCTACGGGTGAGAGGCGGGGTACCACAGAAAGTATTTCAATAACATCTATGTTACTTTTTTTGAAGTTGATCAGAGTTTTTGGGGACCTCATTTATAAGCCATGACTCTTTGGTTCCCTGGGACACCCCTGGCCATGGTTGAACAAGAAGCCATGTTTTTCTTGCCACCACACCCAGTGTGCAGAGGAAGGTTAAAAAAAAGGTGCACCTGATAGGGACATGTTAGGGTCATCATGTCTTCATAACAAGCAATAGATCCCATCTACTTGCTAAGCTCTCTATTTGTAACAAAAACCAAAAAAAGCCTTTTCTGTATGTAAATTTCCAAAAGTTTTAGTTAAAAATGTACTTTTGCAAAGTAAGGTCTGACATTTAATACATTATGACAAAATGTAATGGAACTACTCATTGCTAATATTACTGGTAGGTGCTTGTTGAGTAAAATTAAGATAAACTGGCTTCATTTAGACTTATTGTTATGAAAGCGAATTTGTTAGGATGAACACTCAGTAACAGTTAATAAGGAAAGGGAGGTCGCGGATTTGAGAAACAACAATAGTATGAACAATGTTTTCATTTGCATATGTTCAGCATCCGCAAGTGTAACAGAAAGGAGAAGTTATCCAATGCATGTTTAGTGTGTCTTTGCAAACATATAAATGTTTATACAGTATGTTCTCTGTCTTTGCCACTGTACCTTTTGCTTCTATTGCCAGTAGCTCCACCCGCCCCCAGGGTACATTACGGTTCGTGCAAAAGAACCAAGTATTCTGCGGTGCCCGAGTTGAGTTTGTGCTCTGGAACCTATTTTCGTTGGTGGAAATCATGTTCGGGAACCTTAACTGGCTATCTGCAATGGTGGACATGGGGTAACAGAGCACTGCCGCTGAGGAGTGATTTAGCAACTATGCTGGAAGTGGCGCTATGTCACTTATTCTCGCATGAGCTGAAAGATAAGGTCAACAAATCATTTGAACAAATCATTTTAATGAACTGATTCTAGCGATTCAGTATACTCAAAAGAACTGCCGTTCCCATCACTAAGGTCGAATAATTTTTTTGTTATTTTTTCTCTCGATGTGACAGGGGAAGGGGCGGGGTTACAGCATACATGTGTGCTATGCTAACAAGAGAAAATTACTGTACTCCCCAAGTGGATCGGTTGAAGTGAAGAATGTCTGAACTGTGGATGTGTTTAAAGCGTTCTCGCTGGATAAAGAATTTGAACGCAGGCAAAGATAAAATTTTTTCAAAATAAATAATTCATTAAATAAAATACCTTACAAACTGCAGTTAAAATGAGAATCTTGACAGACCAGTCAAGTTGCTGCACAGGACAGGGAGAAGAGCTGCATGCGGCTCGCAAACCATATGTTTGCCATGCATTCACTATGCGTTCACCATGCGTTCACCATTCTTGTATTAGACGAAAAAACCGTGATACCAAACTGCACATTTGAAGGCTGAATAAGAGAAAAAATAATGTATATGAAATCATCAAATTAACACTAATAACACAGTAAGTAAAGCTATACACTGCTACTTAATTTGCCTTGTGTGCCTGTTGCAAATGTCTAATAAAACTAGACGTCATCCCCCTCAACTTGCACTGTTGACTCTGAAGGTGGACAAAATTTACACCTTGCGTTATGTTTTTTTGTCCCCTTTTCTGCATAATTTTTATTTTGTCAGGTTGCAGGTGTTTGCTTCATTACCTGTGGGGTGTGTGTGTGTGTTAGATTACCTGTGCACTGTAAATGCTAGACTGCAAGTGAACTCACACATGGGCTCTTTTAACTTTGAGGACCATATGCCATAATCCAGTCTGGTGCTGTAAACATTGAAGTGCAACAACATTTGTTGTCATAAGCAACAGTAACATTGTTTTTTTCTGAGATAGTAGCATGCAGCTATGCTCTCATCAGTTCTGTTGCTTTTGCTTTTAATTCACATTCAGTTTGTTGGTTTTTGTTGGGGGGATGTGCATCTGCAGGTGAAGATCAAAGGGAGTTATGGTTTCACATATTTGACAAAAACTATAGTCTCAAACAGGGCTTGACCAATTTCTTGAGATCCAACAATACGAGACTGAGCAAAAGACTGAGGCATCACATTCTGAGACCGACAGCAAGATCAGGAAAAAACGGTCATCTAAAACACACACTGAAAGCAAGTCAGGAAAATGTCCAACATGTTGGACAATAGTAAGCATTATAAGGCAGTTGGAATGACTGACTAAAGGACAGGAAGACTCTCAGGTTTCCACTAAACTAACAGAAAGATTCACACTGAGGTGACATTTATTAAGAAACATACTAAGAAGAATAGCATCCAAGTATTTTCGTGTTGCATATTTATAAGTTCCTTAGGATTCAGTTTCTCTGCACCTCTTTCTCTCTCAGACATTTATCTAAATAGAGGCTCTCTAATTAATGTGTCTGGCGGCATTATTATTCTTTGAGGGTGATATTTTCTTGTGATGAAAGGCAGAGAAGGTCAATTTTAACAGAGACCCATGGGAGAGAGGAGGACAAGCACAGACTATATGCGTGTGTGGGGTGTATGTGTGTGTGAGATTACCTGTGCACTATAAAACAACAAGTTCACGCTGCATTGAAAATGCAGGTAAACTCAATGGGAAAATTGTCTTTGTTTAAACACAGACATTGAAGTTCACCAAAATTATTTAACAGCAAGAGACAAATTATCTAAACATTGTTTTAAGAGTTCTGATAGCTCATTTGTCTTGAATCATGAGTTGTTTGAATTTGAAGGAGACATATCATGCAAAATCCACTTTTTAAGCCCTTAAATACATTTTGTTGTGTACTTGGAGTCTGCAGAAGTGCAGAAAAGTTTAAATTAGTCTCTCCAGGAACTGCGTAGATATCTTTATATCTGTTTGGGTCATATTTTTCAATCTATTCAGTTTTCTCTGTTCTCTATTACTTTTTTGAAATTATTACATTGCAGTATTTGCTGCAGAACAGCAAAACAAGCTCATGGACTTCCGGCTGACCAATTTCGCGAATCCACCATTTTTATTCCTCACTGTGATTTTGTAGCCCAAGCTCAAGTACGCCAAAGCTGCAAAGTGGAAAAGTTAAATGTTTGGCTGTGGGGTGTCTTAACCCACATAATTCATTACACCGTCCTGGCGAGAGGCGGGGTACACCCTGGACAGGCCGCCAGTCCATCGAAGCCTAGTTTTCTCAACTCTTGGCAAAATGACAACATTATCAGCTGGATGGCTGGGGCTCATGTGGTAGAAGTTCGTCCTGTAACCGGTGGGCTGTCAGTTCGAACCCTCGCTTTGTCTGTCTTAGTCGTTGTGTCCTTGGGTAGGACACTTGGGTGAATGACTGGTTGTGGTGTAAAGCACTTTGGGGTCTCTGGGGACTTGATAAAGCGCTATACAAGTTCAGGCCATCACCACCATTATCAAATAGTTCACACATTTCACTACTGTAAGTTTATCTTTTACAAACTCACCCATTTTTTAAAAAGTTTTTTAAGTTTTAAATCTCACACTTGCTAGATTTTTTTAAGGTTAAAGAGTGGAAGTTACTAGACATGAATAAATGGAGCCGAAATGATTTACAGTTTATATTTTTGAGTTTCACCCATCTATCCATTTTCTGTACCCGCTTCTTCCGTACAGGGTTACGGGGGAGCTGCTGCCTATCTCCAGTAGTCTATGCGCAGGAGGCAGGGTGCACCCTGGACAGGTCACCAGTCCATCACAGGACAACCAACCATGCACACACCCATTCACACCTAAGGGCAATTGAGAGAGACCCCAGTTAACCTAACAGTCATGTTTTTGGACTGTAGGAGGAGCCCGGAGAACCCAGCATGGGGAGAACATGCAAACTCCATGCAGAAAGACCCCCAGCCGGGAGTTAAACCCGGGACCTTCTTGTTGCAAGGCAACAGTGCTCCCAACTGTGCCATCAGGCAGTCTTTTTTGAGTTCCAGTAAAAAATTAAGATTGTTTTTAGCTGGCTGAATACATAATAGTTTAATCAGGAAGACACCTCAGTGTGAGCAGCCTTCTGCAATGACCAGTTGGGTTTAAGAGAACAGAGCATACACAGAAAAAGATATACAAAAAATACAGTGCCTATAATATGCAGAAAAAAACACGTAACCATTGATTGAGTAGTACCTTATATATGAAAGAAAAGTAAAACCTTAAGGACAGTAATAGGCCCTTTAGTGGCTCCATCTAGGAGAGAAAGACAGATAAGTAGATACGTTCTGAGCCAGTTTTCAAGCCCATAGAATGGAAGAGAGAACATACTGTTAATTGCAGTAAAAGCTAAGCCAGTAGCTATATCTAGGAGAGAAACAGGGTTTAACACTGAAAAACAGAGCCCAGTGTATCTGTTGAAGGAGAACTTTAAGTTGTTGGCAGCAGCAACTCAGCCAATGCAACCCTCAAGGAAGGTTGCAGAGAGTCAGGCCAGAGTTGTTCTCTAGGAAGAGAGAAAACACAGACAGAACATAATGTTAAAAGCTGAAATAACAGCAAATAACGCAAAATTGTCCTACAGCAGCCTAAGCCTATAGCAGCATAACTTTAGACATAGTTTAGGATAACCTAAGCTATTTTAACTATTGGCTTTAACTTTTAAGCCTAGCCTTAAAAGTAGACAGGGTGTCCGCCTCACGGACTAAAACTGGAAGCTGGTTCCACAGGAGAGGAGCCTGATAACTAAAGGATCTGCCTCCCATTCTACTTCTAGAGACTCTAGGAACCACCAGTAAACCTGCAGTCTGAGAACGAAGTGCTCTGTTAGGAACATATGGAACAATCAGATCTCTGATGTATGATGGAGCTAGATTATTAAGGCCTTTATATGTAGGAAGGAGGATTTTAAATTAAATTCTGGATTTAACAAGGTGCCAATGAAGGGAATCTAAAATAGGAGAAATATGATCTCTCTTTTTAATTTTCATCAGAACTCTTGCTGCAGCATTTTGAATCAGCTGAAGGCTTTTAACTGCATTTTGTGGACATCCTGATAGTAAAGAATTACAATAGTCCAGCCTTGAAGTAAAAAATATATGGACTAGTATTTCAGCGTCACTCCTGGATAGGATATTTCTAATTTTGGCAATATTTCGGAGGTGAAAAAAAGGATACCCTAAAAACCTGTTTTATATGGCATATAAATGACATGTCCTAGTAAAAATACCTCAAGGTCAATTTAATGCTGACCACATTAATTGATTGACTAAGCAGTTTCTTTTTCAAAGACTCTGGTCCAAAGATGACAACTTCTCTCTTGTCTGGATTTAGAAGCAGAGCATTTAAAGTCATCCAGGTTTTTATGTTTTCAAGACATGCCGGTCTATCAACTATTTTCTCAAGAATTTTAGGTAACAATGGAAGATTGGATATAGGTCTGTTTTTTATTAAGTCATCTTGATCAAGTGAAAGTTTCTTAAGCAAAAGTTTAAATAACGGCAGCTTTAAAAACCTGTGTTCGAGGAATGTGAAAATTTTAATAATTTGGAGTTGACTCATTTATACTAACAAAATCCTTTTTCCACAGCCAGGTCACTGTGAGACAATATAAATCAATATTTTTCTGTTCAGTCAGGGTCGTATTTATTTTAATGAGATTTCCATGGTTTGCTCCTTTTAGATTAGTTTTTAGTCTATTTTATTTTAAACATGGGCAAGACTCAATGGGGTAATGGGTGAGTGACCATACAGAAGTGTTAAACTATGACCCTGCTTCCTGGTTTGAACCCTGGGTTGTCAGAGTTTTGGAGAACTAATACATTCGGCCAGATTCCCAGAAAGAAGAGCTGCTCCATCCAAAGTGGTGTGGATGCCGTCCCGCTTGACCAGACCAGGTTTACCACAAAATGTTCGGCAATTATCAATGTAGTCCACATCATTTTTAGGACACCACCTAGACAACCAGCAGTTGAATGGTAGCATGCAGCTAAACATGTCATCACTGGTTAGATCAGGGAGGGGAACCAATGAAAATTACTGTCTGACATCTGTTTTGGCAAACTTACAGATCGAAGCAACACTAACTTTGGTGACCTCCAATTTGGTGTAACAGAGGGTTCCCAAATGTAAAGTCCAGCAACAGAAAATATGTCTTTTAACATATGTATTAGAATAAGTCAGAGATGTCACAGTTAAGACAATTCAGATTAAATCTAGAGAGCCTGACATACCAAACAATCCACCGAGTGCAACAACAAAAACAGCGCGTGATGCAATATGCCTTATCCGATGAGGCATAACAGCGCTGAATCTAAACACCTGCATCTACATAGATATATGCCCATAGATGGTAACTGTTGCTATCCACATTCCAAATGACCCAAAGCTTTAATTATTCCCACCTTTGCCCATAAGTTTGTGGTTTGACCTTCAACATTGTTCAGTGTGCATTACTTATTAACTGATCAATTTTACATTTTTACTCTAGTTTATTATTTTATCCTTTTAGTAGTTAGTGAGTGTTCTAGTTAGGTGAAGACTTTGTTGGACCTGAATAGTTTGTCTGTAAGAGGTAACTATTCTGTTTAATCAGTTTTGGACATAGATAAAGAGAGAAATTATTGTTCTTATTTTGATATTAAAGTGAATTGCTTGCCAGCAAGGCAAGTGCTCGTATCATTCCTTTTAATGATCTATTTATACATTTAAAATTAGTGTGATATTTGGCTAACAATTATTAATTAAAGTATTATTATAATTATTAAGATTCTCAACCCTCCACACGTTTGAATATACAAATGTTTGTGACACAATCCCACAGTGTACTTCTAATGTCTAAGTGGAGTAATTGTATTAAAGTCGTTCCTATGTTGTTATATGCTGACATCATCAGCATATGATGATGGTTCTTAATCACATGCATGATTTGATTCGCTCCAAACTGGAAATTAATGATCTTTGTCAACATATGCCTGTTTTCTGCTGGCTCGTTTTGGCGTGGCTCTGCTCTACTCGGTATGGTACCATTTGTGTTTCCACTGACTTGGCTGGAGCTATGGCTGCTGAAACCCTGCCTCCCACCATCAGTGTAGTGCACTCTGCTGCTATGAACACTGTGTGACATTGTCACATTAAAGTAATCTGTGTGAATCGATAAAAATAAATAAATAAATAAATAGAAAATACAAACACAAATCAATGTTTGTATTATCTTATATGCAGGAATGTCTTATATATGGTTTGTTCATGTATAAAATGATCCACTGGGATAATTATGTGGACCACAGCCCAGCCAGAACTTCTAAAATAAGGCTCAGGGGTTCTGATGAGAGGGGCTGTGGCAGGAGAAGCAGAGAGGAGAGACACTGCTGGTACTGCTGCCCAGTTTGCCTGAAGAAGTTACAATTTTGGGCTTTATGTGGAAGATTTTGTCTCAGCCATGGCAATAACGAGGACAAGGAATTTGACCGCGGTGAAGTTAATATTAGGTTGGATATTTGATGTTCGTGCTCCACGGATTCAGCAAGGTTTTTCTCCCATTTGATCCGACACAATCAGTGAACACCAGTGTGTTTACGTCACATGTAGTCCCTACTCAGCCCCGGTTGTACCTGCTCAGGAGCAGGGACCAAAAAAGAAGGTACCTGTATGGAAAAAAGAATAATGGAAACGGTCGCAAAGCGAGCTGAGTGGAGTTGTGTAAGGCCAAATTGAGCCAGTGGAAAAGGGGCAATACAAAAATGTGGCTTTTATTAAATGGAAATTTGAATCAAAAGCACCCCCTGGAATATTTCAAACAGCTGTATCTCCCTGGTGCATCATCAGAGCCACACCCAGTTTTGTGTGTGTCTTCGTGAATGACTGTTCAACACATTGGTTTGTTAAATTGATGACATCCGTTTAGCCCCTCCCACTGAGAACAAAGTCACCGGTTATGCAGTGAATGACTCTTAATAACAGTCTACAGATGTTTCAGAATTTCACTATTAACTGATAATAATTTAAAATGACATCTTCAAAAATAATAGAGGTAGTCTTTCTTAATGCTTCGCCACCAAACAGGAAGTGGCTGCAGCTTCCATCAGGAAGGCACTGAGGAATGTCATGTCATAGATTTATATTGTTCTTAATTTCACTTTGTGAAGAACTTTGCATGTTATTCTATATAAAAGTGTTTGGTGTTTGCAACCTCGAGATTTTTATTGGCCCCATGTGCCCCTCCCATTAAACATTTCTGGTGGTGCCACTGCCTCAGATTGATCAGGAGCTCATTGACACCCTGGTCAGGATCTGGGAGAAGATACCTCAGGACACCAGGAGACTCTGACGTTGTCAGGCCTGCATACAAGCATGTAGGGACCATACAAACTATTAAACACCATTTTGAGTTGATGCAATGAAATTTCAGCAAATTGGACTAGCCTGCTGCATCAGTTTTTTAGTTTAAATTTCTTGGTGACTTCAGATTAGGCCCTCTGTAGATTGATAATTTACATTATTATGAAATGTGACATCCTTTTGTTTCTAACACACTGCCCATTCCAAACGGACATGGGTATCTGATGTGTTTACAAACTGTTCCTTTAATTTTTTGAGTAGTGTATATTTAATATCAGTAAATATTGGTTATCGGCTATTATGGCAACATTAACATCTGATATCGGTCCAAGTTTTCATATCAGTCCACCCCTATAATGAACTATCTTGTGAGAGAAGCTGGAAGATTGACCATGATTGCTCAGGGAGAAGGTACCCTTAAGCTGCAGAAGTGGGAACAGATACATGCTGCAGCTTGTAGAGCTTGTAGAGTATTTAAGAGTAGCCTAGTAAATGGGGTTGAATACACCCTACGTTTTAGAAACATGGATAGTTTTCCTTCTACTTCCCAGTAATGTGATACTATTTCAAGTAAAAAGTACCTTCAAGGATCAGAGTAAAGGTACATTGAAACCATGAAAGTTGGTGAGGAAGAAAACTTTACTATTAGTCGGTTGAATTTGTGATTAAAATTTTTAAGTGCGGGATTTAGAAGTTTAAACTGAGCTTTGTTAAAAGAAAAAAAAATTACACCGTCTCAGTCTTGCCTTATAATGTGAAAACTATCTTAAACTGTTGGGGCTTGGGAGTTTCGTGCTGTGTTGGTCCACCAGAGGTCGTCCGTGAGCCACAGTATGTTCCTGCAACAGGTGTTCCTGATTGATGGCTGATTGTGTGTGCCTGGGTGGAGTCTGAGTGTTTTGCCCATGTGGTAATCTTCAAGCCACAGTAACCATACCAGTTTGTCTGTACTAAGTACTTACCCTGTGTTTGTTTTTTCCTGTTTCCCTACTAGTACCTGTGAGATGTGGGCAGATTCCATGCAACCCCGGACCTAGACTACCTGGACTTCATTCTGACTGTTTGTGATTTTGGATTTTCTGTACTCGACTGTTGGCTTGGCTCCTGGACCCAACTAAGACCCTGTCCCTGTGAGTACTCTGACCAGCCTGGATCGTTCCTTGCTGGACCACTTTCTGGATTGCCAGACTCCTTGCCCCATTGGAAGGCCCCCCTCCAGTTCAGTAACAACCAGAGACGAAGTAAGCAAGTTTGGACCTTTTTGAGATATCTGAAGACAAGTTGTTTATTAAAGCCGACAAGTGTGAATTTCACAAATCATCTGTGTCTTGGGGTTTATACTGAAGAGTGGACAGGTATGCTCCTACCTGGCCAAAATAAAAGCAGTGCTAGAGGGGCCCGTTCCTGACTCCAGGAAACAGCTTCAGCGGTTCCTTGGCTTTGCCAATTTTTATCGCCGCTTCATTAAAGATTTTAGCAGAACTGCTGCCCCTCTCTCTAGTCTAACCTCTACCAAGGTAGCTTTCTCCTGGACACTTTAAGCCAACACGGCCTTTATGGCCTTAAAAGAGAAGTTCGCACTGGCACCCATCCTTCTCCAGCCTGACCCGTCCAAACAGTTTATCCTGGAGGTAGACGCCTCAGAATCTGGGGTGGGTGCTGTGCTGTCACAACGCTCTGGTGAAGATAATAAACTCCACCCCGGTGCTTATGTTTTCCGCAGACTGACACCCACTGAAAGGAACGACGATGTAGGGGACCGTGAACTCCTGCCCATCAAGCTTGCCCTTGAGGAGTGGCGTCACTGGCTGGAGGGCACGGAACATCCAGTGCTGGTCTGGACGGATCACAAGAACCTTTCCTATCTCCAGTCAGCTAGGAGACTGAACACACGTCAGTCCCATTGGTCCCGATTCTTCTCGCAGTTTAACCTCACCATCTCGTATCGCCCTGGGTCAAGGAATGTTAAACCCGATGCCCTCAGTTCTCTCCTGACGTGACCACTGAGGCCCCCGTTACCATTTTACCATCTAGCTGCAAGGTCGGCTCCTTAACTTGGGAGATCAACAATCTGGTTACACAAGCATTACATACAGATCCAAGACCCAGTAACTGCCCCCCTAATAAGACTTTTGTTCCCTTGTCTGTTCACCCCGTCTATTACGGTGGTTTCACGCCTCTAAGTTCTATGCACAGCCTGGTTCCTCCCGCACCATTGCCCTGATTTCTTGTCGTTTCTGGTGGCCATCTCTCTATAATGGGAGTCTGCACTGGGGCCGGAGTAAGCCATCCCATTGTCCTCCTGCTGGATTACTACAACCACTGCCCATACCTAAACGACCCTGTTCGCACATAGCGCTGGACTTTGTCACTGGACTACCACCCTCACATGGCATGACCACCATCCTTACTGTGGTGGACAGATTTTCCAAGTCTTGTCATCTGGTCACCCTGAAGAAACTTCCCTCTGCTTTCCAGACTGCTCAGTTACTAGTCAAACACGTCTTTCGTCTCCATGGCATCCCTCAAGAGATCCTGTCAGATCGTGGCCCACAATTCACCTCACAGGTATGGAAGCAGTTCTGCCTTGCACTCAATGCCAAAGTTTCTCTCTCATCAGGTTATCATCCTCAATCCAATGGCCAGACCGAAAGGATGAATCAGGAGCTGGAGTCCATGCTCCGATGCCTGACTACAACCATTCCCACTACATGGAGTGAGTACTTACCATGGATTGAGTATGCCCACAATGCTCATGTTTCTGCCGCCAAAGGGCTGTCCCCATTTGAGGTGTCTCTGGGCTATCAGCCCCCGCTGTTCCCTGCTGATGAGGAGATCCCGGTGACCTCTGTCCAGCATCATATTCGTCGCTGTCGGAGGGTTTGGGCCAACACTGTGACAGCTCTGCGGCGTACTAAGGAGCAAAACCGCCGCTATGCGGACCAACATAGGGTTCCTGCGCCAGAATAATCCCCTGGTCAAACGTTATGGCTGTCTGCCCATGATATTCCCTTGAAGTCCTTCTCCAAGAAACTGGCTCCACAATTTATTGGACCTTTTATAATCGACACTATTATCAGTCCCACGGCTGTTCGTCTGCGCCTGCTCGCTTCCATGCGCATTCACCCACCTTTCCATGTCTCTCAAATCAACCCCGTCCAGACCAGTGACCTTTGCCCTCCGGCCGACCCCACTCCACCCGTCCGGGACCTTGGGGGTCACCTGGCTTTCCCCGTCCACCGGATAGTGGATGCCCGGCGGCGGGGCCGCGGGTGGCAATACTTGGTGGATTGGGAGGGTTACGGTCCCGAGGACCAAACCTGGGTTCCCTTATCTGTGACCTGTCCCTGATCACAGATTACCTTGCTTCTCTTCCCTCTACCTCGTCTGGACCGCCTGGAGGCGGTCGTTGAGGGGGGTACTGTTGGGGCTTGGGAGTGTCGTGTTGTATTGGTCCATCAGAGGTCATCCTTGAGCCACAGTATGTTCCTGCCACCGGTGTTCCTGATCGATGGCTGATTGTGTGTGCCTGGGTGGAGTATTTAGGAGCCAGCTGCCAGTCCTTCGATGCCTGAGTGTTTTTCTCATGTGGTAATCTTCAAGCCAGAGTAACCATACCAGTTTGTCTGTACTAAGTACTTACCCTGTGTTCGTTCTTTCCTGCTTCCTTACTAGTACCTGTAAGGTGTGGGCAGGTTCCGTGCAACCCAGACCTAGACTACCTGGACTTCATTCTGACAGTTTGTAATTTTGGATTTTCTATACTCGACTGTTGGCTAGGCTCCTGGACCCATATCTGAAGTTTGTCCTAAATTAACCAGCGCTTCTCCCTCTAGAGAAGCCGAGAAGCCTGCGATCCTGCCTGTGTTTTCCAGCCCGGAGTTCCGGTGTAACCTTAAACAAGACCAGTAAAATAAACCTTCTAACCTTCTTTGCTCTCCTGAGTGTCGTTACATGTGGGCTAAACAAATCTCTAAAGAAATGACATAAACACAGTCTGATTGTTAGTAACTCCAGGTATTTTGGTTACAGGCCTAATAAAGAGATAAATAGTATTTGCTATTGCACACTTTAGAATACATTTTGTTGAGATTAACCTCAGTAAAGATGTATTAGTTCAACTGAAATAATTCCACATTAAATGCAGCAAAAATTAAGAAAGTAAAAAAGTTCAGCAAAAACACAACTTTGGTTGTTGCATGATGAATTGACCCTGTGCCTTGAGACTGTATTAAACAGTTTTAGTCGCTGTTTTAAACAGTTACGCATGTGCCAATGTTTTCTCACAGAGAAGGAAAAAACAACGCGCTTTGCAGTGATGGGCCAAAGTTTTGGCTGTAACAAGAATGTGTTTTGTTAGATGACAAGTTAGACAGAGTACTGCACATCCTGATCAGATGCATATTAATTAATGAATTATGCAGAATTAAGAGTTTACTTTATTACAAAAAAATTTTTTCATTCACCCTAGTCTAAAACTATCAGCTAACTTTATTTCAGAATAGACACATCACAAACAGGTGAATCTGTGAAAGTTTTATCTGAAATCCCCTAACCAACCTAATTAGCAGAATGATTGCTTTAGAGAGAGACAAATATTCTTAAAAAAATCTGCTTCTTGTTAAAGCAATAGGCACATCCAGAGAAAAATGTGCAAAAATCATCACTTTCCATTAAACTGGCCTAAAACAACTGCTGTTAAAACTGCAGCTAAAAAAATTTCTGAATCATCAAGAACTTCCAGGTAAGAGACTCAAGACAGCTTCAGGCTGTCGAGAGTTTCCAGCAAGCACCCAATGTTGTGCAACAATAGGCTTGGTTTGGTTAATAAAACTATTAATAAGCTTAATTTAATTTATTTAACAAAGTAATTTTGATGCAAATTACAAAACAAACTTTACAAAACAAATCTTTGTATTCATCAGGCTCGGTGGCCTGTTAGCACTCAAATAGTTAAGCTACATGAACAAAGCAAAATACAATGAAAAAATAATTTAATTGTCTTATATTAACTTGATTTTCTTTGGCCATACACAACCTCTTACAATGAACAATTCTGGTGAACAGTTGGGCAAGTCCGCTACTTGCAAAGAGGACGAACACTACTGTGCAATAGTTTTGTAGCTCTATGGCATCACAGGAATTCCAGCCGTGAAACTCCTCCTTCCTGAGAGCTGTGCATGAGAATGGGTTAAAACCATGCCTTCTGGGATTCAGAGTTTTTACCAGTCTTGTTTGTTCTCTGTTTTCTAAGTATAATTCAGTAATTTTATTCCTTCCATGGCACGTGTGGTTGCACCTACATGCACAAGGTGCACAAGAGTTTTGGACAACAGCCCTGTGACTAGAAGGGCAAGAAAAACACTTAAGGGATGCACTTAACTTCCTCATGGAGTATAACAATAGACAGCATAATACTGGTGAAAAGTTACTATGTTTGATAGATACTTCTTTTGGTTGTTTGGGACATGTAGAAAGTCGATTGTACGGAGAAAAAAATGTTAAGTGCTGTCATTAACCTGTATTGTATCACCAGGAAGCATTCTAATACCATCCATGGGTGGAGCTGCTTAAGACAGTGGGGTGTTGGGCAATCGGGATACTTATATCATATCAGGATCTCTTTTTCTGATGGACTTCCCTGCTTCTTTAGCCTTCTAAACATAATTATCCTTTCCCTCTCATAACTCCGACATCTAAATAGTACATTCTTCACAGTTTAATCCTCGTGACAAAACCTACAGTGACCAATCTGGTGCTTCTCAGTTAAATGCAGAGATTTATTAAGCAGTGTGTTCCCAGGGCTACATTCACACTGCAGGTCTTACTGCTCATTGCTAATTCCAATTTCTTGCTAAAATCCGATTTTTACAAAGCAGCACAGTGTTTACGGGAGTAAAAATGGAGGTTGGATGGATGCTGGTGTCTCTGTGTTATTATTAAGTTGATGAGCAATGGGAGCCGACAATATTGACCACATAATAAGATGAAGAAAGGTAAGAAAAAGCAGAACACAACTATTAACAATAGCTTTTGTGGAGCAGTGACTGTTGCTTCTGTAGAGAAGTCTGTGTGGATGCGTAGTCAAAGCCAGGACAGAGACATAGAAGTCGGATGAAATGCTGCATGATCATTCAGACTGAAAACACATGGAAAACTTTATGTATTCCATTTAGTACCACATATGAAAGTGGCTCAATTGGGATTTTTATGGAGGTGAAAAGATTGGTATTGGGCTGTTCTGACTACCATGAAAAATGTCGGATTTGGCTGCATTGGCCTGCAGTGTGAACATAGCCCAGTTCCTAACCTGCTAAAAACCACGTGTTCTCTCCTACCCATCACAATGTTATTCCTGTCAGGTCTCTTTGCTCTAATAAGCCTTATTTAGCTTAATTGTTGTTGACAGTTTTCTGCCAGTAGAAATTCTGGACCACCATCAGTTCTCGGTTCTCATTGCTCTCATTGTTTCAGATTACATATGATACATGGATTATTTTTCTGACATATTGTGAAACCTCTTTCTCTTGCATCTTGTGCACATTATGCCACCTTTGAAGAGGTCAATACATAAACGCACAGCATGGTTTTTCAGATGACGGACCAAGAAACTACGGTACAAAGCCAGGTAATGTTAAAAAGTTTATATATGTCTTAATGTTGTTAATATATGCTCTTGGTCCGTCATCTTGGCGCTAGTGCTGCTGCTTCTTCTTCTTCTGCTGGCGGTTCGCAACAAATTCAGAGGTGCATACCATCACCTACTGTACATCTACAATATATTCTATGTTTTAGTTTTGTATTTCATAAAAATAAGAACAATGCTTTATTTATAATACTCTTGATTTCCCCCTATCTCCCCTCTGTTCCTAATATTCCTTTTAGACTGAATTACCTCCCATTCCGGCACTACGTTTACTGGTGGTGAGGAGTGTGCGCAACACGAATCAACTAACTATGTGCTCCACTAACCAGCCTGAGATCACGTGACACCAAGTCGCTGATGTAAATTCGTATTCTCATAGAAAAGAAATCGTATTCACAAACTGTTATAGCATATTGTATTCATAAAGAATAAACCACAANAATAAACCACAACTAAAAATATACAATACCTCTTTTGGATTTTACTTATGCACAACTATTGACTAATATGCACACATTTCCGTCTTTACATACACATTGTTTTTGACAGCGTTCTTACTCCATATTTCAGAGCTATTTAGGATTTGTATTTTTTTGTTCATGCACTCCTTATGTGCAAAAGGCCAGTCTCTTACCCATATGAAACCATTAATGCATGCAACATGTCCATCCAACATTAATAGACCCACTTGAGATCATGACAACAGCACCATATTTTCTTTTTTACTTTCAGAGTCTAAAATAATAAAAAAAATGTTTTCTGCTTTTCACAGACACACTTGATGGACCTCTCTCTAATTACAATGGCTTCCTCTGAAAAGGTTGACCCGTAATTGGAAAACGGCCCCAGAGTACAGCCAATCTTCTGCACAAGTGGTTGAAATGAAGGGGAGGGATATTTGAGGCAACTAAATTCTGACAAAATGGAAACGGTGAAAAAAAAAAAGAATTGTTTCCCTTCGTCTTCGGTCTGCTTGGTGCTTATTTCAGTGTGAAAACAGGCTGTTTAAATTTAGTAATTGGGACCATTGGAAAATCATGTTTTAAGTATTTATCCAATGCCAATCTATTTTTTTGAGTAGAATTCAAATTTAAGAAGTAGGCTTGTCTGTTATCAGTATTAAGTATTATTACTCAAGGTTTGAAAAGGTTTCAAAACTGTTTAGAAATATTTAACAAGCATCATGTTACATCAGATGTTACAGGGAGTTAGAAACAAGGGGAATGATGCTATCATTTGTTGTTACCATGAAAAAATATTATTATTCTGTGATAATACAGATCAGTTTATATTGATGAGGTTTGCATACAGGTGTAAATGTTTTGTGTAAGATCTGTTGCGTATTTTGTAGTTTTATTGCAGCAACAGTTTTCTAACAAAATGGTTATGATGAATTTGGAAATATTTTTAGATACTTTTTTCTGGCCACTTTTGTTCATTGCAATAAACAGAAAATATTATGATAAAAATATTACATTTATATCGCTTCTCCTTTGCATGAGTGGCATGTGTGTTAGGGCTGATTGCAGGCTCCACCTGAGCAGATAGCAGGACTTAAAACCCAGTTGTTATCAGCTTGTTATACTTGTGTTACTCTAAGGAGCAAAATGGGAAAAAGAGTTAATATAATATTGTATAAGATGTCCAAGCTAATACAGTTTTTATTACACATTTTTGTGGCTCTTTAATCTATAGTTTAGCTTAAGTTTATGTAACAATCAAAAATAAATGTTCTAAATAAGATTGGTTTAGTTCAAATATAACAATGTTCTGTTACTCTAACAACAGTAGGAAGAACAGCTGATGGTTAGCTTTAAATGAAAGAACTTAGATGATGTTATACATGTTATATTAAAGTTGTTTGGGTTCTTTTGTAACCTCCTGGATGAGTTCTTGATGCACTCTTGGAGTAATTTTGGTTGTCAAGCCTCTCTTGGGAAGGTTAAACACAGTTTCATGTTGACTCCATTTCTGGATAATTGTTCTCTTTGTGATTCAGTGGTGTCCTAATGCCTTAGAAATGGCTTTGTTGTTCATTTCCTTTAGATCAATGAAATATGTTGCTTTTTGAGATCTGTGTGTGACTACTGAAACTGAACTCTGCTTTCCAAGTAATTTAAATAATCACAGGTAATTTGTGAAGGGGTTATTGTTAAATATATATATAAGAGTGAATGCAGGCTGTGATGGAGCAGTGTGCTTATTTGTTTCGAGCAGACTAGGTGACTCTGGCTGTAAGGTGTTCATTGTGTTTAACAGAGAGACAGCTTGAGGAAGCTATCTCTGTGGCCGCTTGTTTTTGCCATTAGCGCTCTGTAGCGCCACCCCGATGGTAAAAGTCTAAACAACCTGTGACTAGGATGTGTGGGGTTGACAGAGATGTTAGTTGCCCTTTTCCTGACCCTAGACCTGTACAAGCCTTGGATGAAGGGGAGGTCAGTCCTAATTGTCCTCTCTGCAGACCTAATTGTTCTTTGCAGTTTGGACCTGTCCTGTTTTGTAGATGTAGATTTTTCCCTTATTAAAATAAATTTTCGCTGGTTGCTGCTGATAATGACATTTATGTGATTATTTGAAACTAACAAAAAAGAAAAAACAGAAAAAGCCCTGTAAGGGTCAAATACTTTTTCACAACACCATACATTTTTGTTATTAACATTTGTGTAAATTCAGAAAAAAATATTCTGATTTAATTACTGATATTATTGCTTATTTTTGTGTGTATATCTGTGTGCTTCCATTTGCCTCTTACTTTGCTGCTGAAATTTCCTCACTAAGAAAATAAAAGAATTGCTCTATTCTATTCCGTCTGTGTGGTTTTTTCTCAAGGTTATCATGACAATCTCATACCAGCTTATGCCTCCAATATGCTTGACTTTTTGTCTGTTGTTTGAGACTCATAATTCCTATTTTGAAAGAGTAATTTAAAGAATTTAAAGCCTTAAATCTCCCAAATCATTTTCTATACAGTATGCAATATAAACTGGAAAACTCTAAGCGAGCAGAATTGAGGCAGGAAAAGATGGTAATTGCAGTAGGAAATTAAAAAGTGCTTATAGATAAGTTAGAATGTTTTTTTCAGCTTGTTTTCACTCCCATAATATATTTAAATGTTTTTATTTCAGCAACCAAATTAACATACGGTAACTGCATCCGCTCTTTTCATTACCAAACTAATAGATTTTAATCTATTGTTTTTTGCATTAATTTCACTCAGACTCATCAGAACATGGAATGCATACTGACACACACACACACACACACACACACACACACACACACACACACACACACACACACACACACACACACACACACACACACACACACACACACACACACACAGCACTGTCTGTCTACTGCCTATTCTCCTCATTCTTTTCTCCCCTCTGATTTTCTTTCTCAGAAACCAGCACAATGGTGCTGCCAGCGAGAAGAGAAAACTGCTTCCTTAAGCACACGCTCTCTGCTCTTTTTTGTCTTCAACAAAGCCAGTTTATTAATCCAAAGGAGGACTTGAACAGAAAGGAAGAGGAGAGGGAGAAAAAAAAGAGGGTGGGTGGGGAGAAGAGAGCGAGCACAAAAGCAAGTCAAAGCAGTTTTGAATTTCATCTCATTTTTTTTTTTTTACTTTGAGAACTGAGGGGTGAAGTGGAAAAAAAGAAATCAATTATGGAGCACACCTGAAAATTATTTTGAGCACCCAGCCACCCACTCGCTGCCTGTCCCCTAGAAAACCAAATTACTCAGCAAAGTTATCGCTTGCTGTAGCAGGTTTGGTATTAAAGAAAACAATCAAGCGGGCTCGGATTAATCTCTGACGGGCGCCTTATCTTTAACTTGCACCTTTGTTATTTTCTGATGAGTTGCTTTTTTTTCCCTACCACATTGTACCATACCTCACTGCCCCTTTTCATTTTCTCTATGGGCCACAGCAGAGGACCTTTCAGTTTATTAAAAAACCCTTTATTTGTGAAGAACAAAGAGAAGGCGAAGGCAAACAATAAGGTCAGGCAATCTCCTTTCTGCCAGCAGTCGCTCACCTGTTATGTGGAGTGTTATCAGTGCTGGGGAGGGATTCACTGTAGGTGAGAGAGATGGGTTGGACAGCAGATTCTGCTGCTGCTGCTGTTGCATGAGAGGAAAAAGGCTGATTGACATGTATCAGCCTCAAGCCTTGGACCTTTTGACTGCTCTTCATATCAAAGAAAAGAGTCCTGTGGCTACTGGACACCTCTGCTGGGTCTACAGGAAGCAATGATTCAGAGGGCAGAGTTTCAAAAACGTTTTTCTACACACACCTATCCTATACATAAACAGTATTGTGCAAATGTTTTAGGCAGGTGTGAAAAAATGCTGTTAACAAAGAATGCTTTCAAAAATGGAAGTGTTAATCATTTATTTTCATCAATCAACAAAATGCAGTGAATGAACAAAAGAGAAATCTAAATCAAATCAATATTTGGTCTGACCACGCTTTGCCTTCAAAACAGCATCAGTTCTTCTAGGTCCACTTGCACACAGTTTTTGAAGGAACTCGGCTGGCAGGTTGTTCCAAACATCTTGGAGAACTAACCACAGATCTTCTGTGGATGAAGGTTTTCTCACATCCTTCTGTCTCTTCATGTAATCCCAGACACACTCAATGATGTTGAGATC
>JAHUTJ010033654.1:0-25684 GCA_036250325.1 Characodon lateralis
ATGATTGTTTCGGGGGGTGGGTACCCAGTTGCAGGTGGTCCACTACCCAGTGCCTAGGGGGTTAACTGATCTAAATTAGTGAGGTGCCTTTAAATGACACCTCATCAGGGGGGTTGTTGGGAATAATCTTTATTAATAGGACTCATAGCTGTTTTTCCCAGTTATACCATAGTAATATAAAGTATAATTTCTAATGTTTCCATTTTGTTACAATTGGATAAGAATGCTCATAGACATACAGTACAAGGATAAATGGCCCAAGGTTTGTCATAAATGACCTGAGGCTGGGCCACTGGGGTTGATAGAGGAGCAGCTGGTATAACTGGTTTGATTAGAAAGCCACAGCACACTTAGATTAAGGACGGACACCCGCTACTACACAACGTACCAGATAGACACCACAATGGTGACACATAGTCTACTGATAATCACTGAGGGAGAGCACATCCATTGCATCGGAGTGCCAGATATAAAACTACATGTGACCTTCTATCGGGGCTCTTCGTCATCCTCTAACAGACGCGACGGTCCGGGACGGGAGCCTCAGCGCTGATCTCTGTAATCATTCCTCTGCCTAAATTTAGATTAAAAAGAGCTAAAAGTTAGAAACTGGTTGAGAGTCGTTCCTTTAAGAGTCAGTGTTAAATATAGTGTGTGATCGCTTCTGGGGTTCAAGTACGGGAGGAGCTCAGAGGCGTCTGACCGCCAACAGGGTGTGGTAGCTTGGACAAATACAAGAATTTTGTAACAAAAATAAGTCATCTTGAAGTCAAACATATTTCAATCAAGTGCCCAAGTATGTTCTGTCTGTTCTTTTTGATGTTTTTATTTTAATTTCTCTTTCAATTATTTAATGTTTTTACACACCCAAACACAAATTCATTGTGTGTGAAAGCTTACTTGGCAATGAAGACCCATTCTGATTCTGAAATGGCCTATTGTCAGAGATGCTGAATAACAATAAGAAAATAACTTGAAGTAGCCAGTCAACTTCCAAGTCATAAGCTTTATTACAATAATGAAAATATGGCTTGCTACATATTTGTCAGAGAAACAACAAATCTTATTCAAAAAATCCTTAAAAAAAGGTGGAAAATTAAAAACCGGTAAGTCAGTAATGTATCAGTCATGTTTTAGCCTAAACATTTACTTGTCCCTAAAAGTATTTAAGTGATGACACTGAAACAAGAATGTTTATTGTTTCCATCTAATTCTTGAAAACCTAACCATAGTCTTGGTCTCTTCCTGCTTTCCTGACATATAGTATGTTTTCTTTTGACCTAGGTAGCCACTGATCACACTGAAATTCCCCCCAAATGTGTGAAGAGATCTAACATACCACTAACTGCTTCCCTTTGTTGTGTAAAAAGTTGTGAGCTGTCTCTGCCAGCAACCTCCACCTTGACGCACAGGATAATCTGTGTTGCAGGCCAGCAACACTGATGTCGCCCTCTGTAAATTTCACCGGCCATACAAGGCACATACTGTATCTTTGATGCAGTGCTTTACAAAAAGCCTATATATGTAACCAAAATATCTACCATTTTTCAAGTATACCATTTGGAACAAAAACCCTGCTGGCATTTGACAAGGGTGTAAGACAAATTGTGTTACCAGAGAAATAGCCTCTTTCAAGTTTACTGCCAAGGTTTGATTATAGCTGATGTGCCCTTTTATGAGACTCAATGGACAGGAAAACACAACGCATGTCAACCTCCCTTGTAGCACAAAACAAAAAGTCGCTGATGTGGGCATAACACCTGGATCCACAGAGAAGGCAAAATACGGCTCTGTGTGGTTCCACCGCACTTCTCTGCTCATGAAACTCCACATTCAGCATTCAATGGATCTGGAGGTTATCAGCCTGTGACCTTCCTGACACTGAAAAGAAAAGGGTTTGAACCTCAAAGCAAACTTAAAAATCTTGTAGCTGCCTTTCCTCTCTTTCTGTTGTAGAAAAAAAACATTTTTAGCATTAATACTCTGGATTTCTGTTGGTAACCGTCTCAGTTAAGTTCCACTTAGGTCACACATTCATATAACAGCTATCAGAAGCAGTACTCCTTTACATTTCAGGGAACTTCAGATGTCAGCAAAATAAACATAAGTACATTTCTATAAAGTAAACATTTTTGTTGCACTGAAGTAGGGCTGGGCGATATGGAAAAAAATCCTATCACGATAATATTTTTCATATGAGTCAATATCGATGTATCGATCACAATATAAAACAAATCACTATTTTTGTCAATCTTTAATTTTTCCTGGTACTATTAAGTGAGATTTGAAGATATCAGGAGGTTATTTTGATTTAACGATTTTATTTTAAAATGCTTAACATGTCATCGAACATTATTCAACTGTTTTGGATGAATAAAATCAGAATCAGCTCTTTTGCCAAGTTTGTGACGCAAACCAGGAATTTGACTCCGGTACACTTTGCTCTCAGTAAATATCTTTCTTTTTTGTCAATATAAATGAATATAAAATACCTACTTAAATGTAGATATACACAATTGACTTTACAATAGAATATAATGTGAGATCAGTCCAAGTATGCATGGTGTTGTTCTGGGACTCTGAATTTCAAGAGATCATCAGCCTGGAGGGAGAAACTGTCTCTGTATGGAAGCAAATCGTTACCATATTTCAAATGAAAAAGCATTTTCAGAAATGCTTTTTCATTTTAAGAATGTGGCTGCATTGTTTGACTCATAAATAAAATTAGTAATCAATCATCCTATTTGCATTTGCATTTTCTTCTTCACGACTGCACATTTTATGCCATAATCAAAAAGAAAACAAAGCAGACATTGCTTTTTCGTTTTGGTGGTCTGCCCGCAAAGTACTGCCCAGAACTCGAAAAAGCATTCTGAGCGGCGGGCGCAGCAGAGTGACGTCAGCAGCCGCTCTTCCTCAGCTCCCTCAGATACATCATGTCTCGCTCCATCCACCAACATCACGTTGCAGACTGTCCAGGAGTTGGCGGATGCTTTAGTCCAGGTCTGGGAGGAGATCCCTCACGAGACCATCCGCGGGTCTCATCAGGAGCATGCCCAGGCGTTGTATGGAGGTCATACAGGAACGTGGAGGAACACACACAATACTGAGCCTCACTTTGACTTGTTTTAAGGACATTACTTTAAAGTTAGATCAGCATGTAGTCTGTTTTTCCGCTTTATTATTTTGTGTGTGACTCCAAATCCAGGCCTCCATTGGTTAATAAATTTGATTTCCATTGATGATTTTTGTGTGATTTTGTTGTCAGCACATTCAGCTTTGTACAGAACAAAGTATTCAATGAGAATATNTGTGATTTTGTTGTCAGCACATTCAACTTTGTACAGAACAAAGTATTCAATGAGAATATTTCATTCATTCAGATCTAGGATGTGTTATTTGAGTGTTCCCTTTATTTTTTTGAGCAGTGTATAATACGTGATCCGACGAGGTTCGTTTGTCAGATTAAAACCACCTTTAAATAATAACAACCATTAGGCAGATATTAACCATATTCTTCACTAAGCCCATGTTTCTGTATTAAAAATGTATTTATTTATTGGTCTGATGTAATATTCTGATATTAAATATGGTGATTTTATGAGCTGCAAGGAGAAAATCATCTTAATTAACAGAAATAAAGGCTTGAAATCATCAGTGTGTGAAATTAATCTATATTAAGTGTTTCACTTTTTGATGAAATTACTGTAACAAATAAACATTTCAAAAATATTCTAATATATTGAATATGACTGTATACATACACACATACAAAAAATATCCTGCTCTGCTGCATCTTTTTCCTATATTCCCTACATACATACATACATACATACATACACACATACATACATATATGGTTATTATGCAGAACAAATATAATTTTTCATTGGTGTGGGTGTTTTGATTTTTTTGTCTGTTCCATGTGACCTTTGACCTGGGCAGAGATCATGTCAGGGCGTCTTTAGCAAATCCTTAAAAAACTTAAAGGCAAATGAAATTTCCCCCCATAAAACACAGAAAACAATGGTAACTTTAGACATACAGAAATCTAATATTTTATTGTTGGATGTTTTTTCACAATCAGCACTTTTTCCAGTGCAGTAATTGGGATGAAACATGACTTAGTAACTGGATCTTTAAAGAAAAGCATGATGGGAAATGTGAGAAAATTCCAATGTGGACTTTTGTTTGTTTTCAAATCTAAATGATGCACCTCAAGTGATACCATGGCAACCATACCACACTCCCAAGCCATTTGGTTCTCCTCTATGTCTATAGATCTGACCTCTCTGGAGAGAGATTTCTGACCTCTCTGAGGAGAAGGTGATCAAGCCAACCCAAATTAATGTGAGATCAACTTCGTGTCCATCCATGAAGCAATGACAAGGTCTCTCGAGCCCTTTTTCCCATATTTCACTCATTCATACATGTACAATCATGTTCAATAAATTAAAATATGTGATCCAACGAGGTTTGTTTGTCAGATTAAAAGCACCTTTAGATAATAACAACCATTAGGCAGATATTAACCATATTCTTTATTAAGCTCATGTTTCCGTATTAGAAATGTATTTATTTATTGGTCTGATGTAATATTCTGATCTTAAATGTAATGATTTTATAAGCTGCAAGAATAAAATCATCTTAATTAACAGAAATAAAGGCTTGAAATCATCAGTCTGTGTAAAAGTAATCTATATAAAGTGTATCACCTTGTGTTGAAGTTACTGTAATAAATGAACTTTTCAAAAATATTCAAATTTATTGAATATGACTGTATACATACACACATACATGCATACACATACAAAAAAGAGGCGTATTTGGGAGAAAAACTGCAATTTTCCTTTTATGTACATTAACCTGACTAAATTGTATCAGTGAGCTTGGGTTATGGCAGAGATTATGTCAGGGCATTTTAAGCTAAACATGGAGGAACTTGAAGGATTGTGAAATGTCTCCCACTAAAACACCGAAAACAATGGTGACTTTAGATGTGCTGCAATCTAAAATTGTTCATGTTGGAGGTTTGTTCTTTTACATTTATCACTTTCTTCCAGTGCTTCAACATTGTCAGGACAGAACATGTTCTCAGATTTCTTCTCTGAAGGAAGGTTTTTCAGGCTCACCCAAATCAAAGATGTGAGATGAAGTTCATATGAGTCCTTGAGAAAATATCCTGCTCTGCTGCATCTTTTTCCTATATTTCCTACATACATACACACATACACGCACACACACACACGCACACACACACACACACCACACACACACACAAACACACACACATATATATACATACATACATACATACATACGTACATACAAAGAAAAGTATGATGGGAAATGTGAGAAAATTTGAATGTGGGCTTTTGTTTGTTTTTAAATCTAAATGATGCACCTAAAGTGATCACAGGTGATCAAGCCAAGCCAAATTAAGTGTGAGATCAACTTCGTGTGCATCCATGAAGCAATGACAAGGTCTCTCGAGCCCTTTTTCCCATATTTCACTCATTCATACAGGTACAATCATGTTCAATAAATTAAAATATGTTATGCGACGAGGTTCATTAGTCAGATTAAAAGCACCTTTAGATAATGACAACCATTAAGCAGATATTAATCACACTGTTTTGATTTTGATACTGAATATATTATTTAATATTTAATAATAATATGTTGTTATTATATATATTATTTGTAATATTGATATTAATATATTAATATTAATTAATATATTAATTAATATTAATGAATATAATAAAATATATAATAATTCGGTCTGTTAAGTGTTCTCCGGTGAATACCAGCCCAATATGGTTGTGGTATTTAGACAATAGTGAAAGGGGTGAGCCAAGCTCTGACATTACTGAACAGCAAAACTTTGTACACCATAGTGGGTCGCAGGAAAGCTGGTGCCTATCTCAAGCAGTATCGGCAGGAGGCAGGGTACACCCTGGACAGGTCGCCAGTCCATTGCAGGGCAACACACAAACAACCAAGCACACACCTAAGGGCAATTTAGAGAAACCAATTAAACAGTCATGTTTCTGGACTGTGAGAGGAAGCCGGAGTACCCGGAGAGAACCCACACATGCATGGGGAGAACATGCCAACTCCAGGCAGAAAGACCCCCGGCAGAGAATTGAACCCAGGACCTTGTTGCTGCAAGGCAACAGTGCTACCAACTGCGCCACCGTGCAGCTCTACCCTACAAGTAATATACCTTAAAAGTCATTTAAAAATGAAAAAGGAAACCTATTACAGTACACACATTTGATCTATGGTTTAAAGTATTGTCACCATGCAGCCCAAAATTCACACTTCTTTTTTTTTTTTTTTATACAAGAATTTATGGATAAAAATAAGTCAACTCAAAGTCAAACATATTTCAATCAACAAACTTTTTACTATGCTAAAACAACCTAACTAAACTACCAACCAAAAAGAAAGAATAAGGAAGACCAACTATATACAATATGAACAAATTAATCAAAGATGGTTAAAAACCATGACCAATTGATGCAACATTACCATTCAACGTTATTTATGTTTGAGGACCAAGGTTTATCTTGAAGAATCTAGAAATGTAGTTAAGTTAGTCTTAAAAAATAATTGGTATACCTTCAAACAACCATTTACAATGCAAGATCAGATAAAACATTATTTTAATAAAATAATATTTTAAAGAATGTTTTGGTGAATAAAACCAATCTTCCGGATGATTAACTCTCAATGGTGCTTAATTAGCTGCCTTTATTTATGAAAATAATATTTAAAGAAATATTATTAAGGAAATATTACAATAATATTTAAGGAATTTTGTATAAGAACCAATGTGTTCTGGATAAATGAGTCTTAATGGTGTTTAATTAGCTATCACATTTACTAAAATAATATTTAGGAAAATATTATTTTCATGGATTGGAAACTATCAACCTTTCTGGATAAATGATTCTTAATAGACTCATAAGTCACATGTTACCTTAATCGTTAGTGGCTTAAGCTAAGAACAGAAGATTATAGCTTATTATCCCTTCAAAATCAAACATGTACCTTTAAAATACCATCAATAAAAGAATCAAAATGCATGAATGTTGACGCTTTTGACCATTGATCTGTGGTCAAAAACCACCCTTTAAAATAAAGTTTGTCTTTGCTTTAAAAACACAACACACCGCACATCTTAGCTGACAAGCTAGTCTGCTAGCACTTAGCTGAGTTTTTTCAGCACAAACAAAAACCAAACGTCATTAAATGAGCTGAAGAGATGGGCTGTCCCGGGAAACACAGTGTGGGCAATAAAGGAACTAGAAAAGCAGCTAATCTCAGTAGCTGTAAGGGGTCGGCAATTTAGCCGGCCCGGACAATTTGTACAACAACGGCACATTCAGCTCCTTCAATGGGGATAGCTCTCGCTACCAGGAAGGCCGACATGACCAACGCAGGCCAGCACAATGCTACAACATGCTGCCCTTGGTAAGAAACAATGAACACATTTCTCAATGTTTTTAGTCTTGGGGAAAGTGCTGAATTACTTTACTTTGGTGAAAGTACAGAGAAAGTACCAAGAATGCACTCATATTATCACAAATTCCATTTTGGCAAAATTATTAAAGTACTCACCTTTAAATGAACTGTAAGGGTAAAACAAAAACATGCTCCTGAAGTTAGAGTTGAGCTAAATAACGCTAGGAGGGATCTGTTGTTGTTCCAAGCTGATGTTAGCATATGAACAAGCTTCACTGCTTGTGTTTTATACCTTAAACAGCTGTGACCTGATGTTAGAACAGCTTTATAGGAGTTTACCTGCTGAATGGTTGATGGCTGGATTTTCTCTGTGAATCGAACAAGGAGAGGCCAAAGTAGGTCCAAATTACTGCCAGAAAACTGCAATAATAATATTTTTTAATAAGGTCATAAATATCTTTTTACTCTATTTGAGGCCAATTATTATTAAGTTTGCATCCTCCTTTTTGCCCACAAAACCAAAAGTTTTAGTATATTACCTTTTAATTCATGTGTATTTGTTACATTTGAAGTACATGTGATTCTAAGCATAGTTTTTCTGTCAGTTAATTTCCTTTATTTGTTCCTTTCAAATAGAGTCATAAAGTCTGCCACTAGAAAAACTGGAAACTTTGTATCCCTGTTGTAAATCACTGGAAAGGATCAGACAGTCAAGACAAAGCTTTCACCTTCTCTCTTATCTGTTATCTTAAATATATTTCACTAAATAATCGGTTTGTCACATTCTTAGCAACAGAATAGCACAACAAAGCTTTGAATGAAATAATAAAGAACAAACTTTTTTGCCGTACCCTGTCCCCCAGTTTTTTTGGCAGATCCCTAGGCTTTCCCAGGCCAGATGGAATGAATGCTCCCTCCAGCGAGTTCACTCAAATATAACATAAAAGTGCTCTAATTTCTGTTTGTTTTTCTGTTTATTCAATGGGAAGAAAATACAAAAATATTATTTTTTCATGTTTTAAAATAAACCTCTTCATAAGTTTCTCTAGTTTCTTCTAACCCTTACCATGTATTTTTGAAGAAAAAATATAATACAGTTGGTTTTTACTGTAGAAATGGTGAACACATTTAATTGTCATCATACTCCAGATGTGAAGACATTTTACTGAAACATCATATAGACCATTGGATATTTTAGTCAGGATATTCTAATGGAAATTCCAGTGTTTTAAAAATAATATCTAACATAACATTAATACTGATATATAAACATGGGCTGTAAGTGTATCTGACATTGTGGTTTCAAAGCTTTCCAATTTCAGTAGAAAGACAGTGTCTGCATACCCTTGTGATAGACAGGGGACCTGTCCAGATTGTAGTGTACGTGCCTCTGACTTAATGACCACTGAAGATAGGGACCCTAAAAGACATGTTAGCACTGCATGAAACAGATAAAGATGATCTCCATCAAGGTTTATGTCACACAGTAAATCAGAAATTGCAGGATTTGCTGTTAAGTGAAAAGAGATAAATGTGATAAACCGAGAAAAGGAGAGCTGGTGACCAACCTTCACGACTCTAAAAGCATTAGATGAAAAGGAATAGAGTTGAAATGATATGTTGGATGAATAATAAAAAAGATCAGTTAAAAGGTTTAGCTGAGACAGACATTTGTTCATACTTGGGGAGAATTCAAAAGGCAAACAAAAACTTGTGTTAATAATGAATTATTATTGAAAGATTAATCCGTGTCTGTACAACAAACACAAGAGAACTGTGTTAGCTATGTCTGTCTCCTAGATGAAGCCACTAAAGGAGCTACTAACAAACCCAACAATGCTTGTTTGTAAACAGATGGGGTAAACAAAAATCAAAATGAAACATTAGCTTTCTTTTTGATCGATTCCCAGAACAATCTTAAATTATAATTTTTTTAAAAGCATAACAGTTGTTTTTATAATGGAGTTTGTGGGATATATGTGACTGTATGTATCTCCATGTGAAAACACCAGCTTTCACATGGAAAACGCCAGTTAATTTGAACATTTCCCCTGCTAACACAAAGTGGTTTCAGTTGGGAAGCAGGTTAACACAGGAAGTTTTGAGCAAACACTGTACAATGGCCTGTCACATGTGTTTTCATTTGATTTGTTGGCTGCCAAGGAGTGCAAGACCTACGAGAAGGAAGTGCGTATTGTTCTACTGGAGCATTTTCTTCTACTCAGTGGCACAGGGACAATGGACTCGGACAGTTATTTGTTCTTCATGAAACACGCAGGAATACCAAGAAAAACCAAAAAAGCCAGGAGTTACAGAGAAAATTTTCTGAGAAAATAGTAGGTCAACATTCCAAGAAGGCATTTCATGTTTAATTTTTCACATAAACATTTGTTGACTTGTAGAAATGATGTAAAGATCATGACAGCCAGAGAGCAGAGGTAAACAAAGAAGAGGAAAGAGACATAACCAGAACGAGGAATGTGCAGCAAAGAGAGGATAATCTGTGTCGCCACCATGATTCACAGAGACAGGAAGTGGTCCTGCTACGCACAGGAAATGAGCTGATGGCTATGATAACATAGGAAAATTCCGGAAATCACAACAGGTCCTGGCATAAACAATGAGCAGCAGTAGTAAATCCATCTCAAACAGCCTCCCACAGCAGATTCTTGTTTGCTGTGACACAAATTAACGTAAATGCAAATGCAAATTTTTTCTTACCAAGCTAAATCTTTCAAACACACAGGATAAACCAAAAGCTTTTCAACTTCAGGACCAACAGAAAATGTAAAGCTGTATTAAAATTAAAAGGAACAGGATTGCTCAATGCCACAACACTAAAAACAACTTAGCATACATTTGTAGCGACCTATCATGCTCCAGTGAGCTCCGGAGGGCATTTTTTCGGTTTATCAATGTCCTCTGATGATAATAGAAGATTGTGGACTTGCTGTGGAGGAGGGGCTACAACTGACTGTTCAGGGAGCAGTGGGAACTCACTCAATCCAGTGTGCTTGGAGACAAGAGAGCTTTGCAACGGAGATGTTAGCAATTCTCATCACACATTAGCCAGTACAACAGTTGGTAACATAGAGAAACAAAATAGAGTAGTCAATGAACATGTAAGTTGAAGTTACACTTACTTCTTAGGTAGCTCCCCTGGTGCCAGGATACCTTAAGATATGACACGTGTGTCAGAGTTCTGGGAGTTTCTTTCTGTTCACCTATTTTACCTGCTACTAAACCCATTCAACCTCTAGATGGCACCAGACGCACGGTAGGAGCTGAGTCCACAGGTGTTTCTACATCAGCCTCATCAGGAGAGGAGCTTAAGTACCCAACGTTGCCAACACTCCGGCGCCTGAGTGTTAACCTGCAGTGGCAACTCTAGCTGGCCAAGACAAGTCTCCTTGTGATTATTTTCTGAGTACTTACCTTCTCGTGTCCTCCTTCCCAGGTTACCTCCAGTTCTGACCTTCTTATCCAGTCTGTGTATGCAGAAGATCCAGACTCTCTCTCCGCAAGAGAACTTCACGGATTATCTTCTCAGTTGGCTGCATTCGGGTTTCAAGATTCCTCAGGCTTCCTGTGAACGAACCTGGCTCACCCTCCACCGTGCTCCCCTCCAAGATCATCCACCTGGTGCCACCTCCACCTCAAGTGCAAGTAAAACAGAATTACCTGGACCTTTCACTTACCCGACACGCTCCCGGAGTCTTCCATCATCTCACTACTCCTCCCCCCTGGCGGATCTCCTAGTCACCCTCTGTAAGAAAAGATATATTAAGATAAACAACCCAGAATATTACCTGTCACTTACCATTGATCCCTTGTCTATACAGAGGCGAGTTCCTGTTTCTCCAGCAAACAAAATATTTCTTAATAAACTTGTTAAAACTTTTCCTGTTTTCCTGAGTGTATTTCTGCATGTGGGTCAAAGCAGCTAGAAAAACGATGACAACGTGCTGCAGTTTTAGGAATGGTAAAACATGAAATGGCAGTTGATTACTTGTCACTTGTGAACAAGATAAGCGTAATTACTTTAGAACCCCATATTGCCATAAACTGACAATAAAACAAAGCTTTCCAAGAATCTGACATTTAGACAGTACCCACACATAATGCCCCACAATGTCATTAAACCATTTATCTGCGTAAAACAAACGAAGTTATTCAGCGAAAGATATTTAGCGTTAATAGTATATCAACTATTCATAGGAGCATTTTTTATTATCAGGGTGTACCAAAGAAGGCCACTACTGCCTAAAATTAAAATTAATGCAGATAATTAAAGGTATTTTTTATGGAATATTAAATAGATTTGTTTCATCATAAACTCATCTGCAGACTATTTTTAGTCTGATCCACATTCTTAACCATGAGTCTGCATTTTTTATAATTTCTTTGCTATTTATTATATTTTCTTGGTCTTGCGTTAATTTTCCTATGCTTATTATTGCTAGGTGTTTTCCTTATTGGTTCACTCATTTGTGCTTTATTCTAGTGTACGTTATTCATCTAGAGTTATTTCTGTTGGATTTCTGTTAGATATTTTCACTGGGATTTCTGGTATCTCTGTTTCTGCTCCGCTTTGGCTTATTAGTCTTCCTCCTTCAGCTGCTCTGCCTTCTCTCTGCCACAGCTGTTGCTTGTTCCATCTGATTAGCTTTTCAGGTTTGCTTGCCATTTCTTCTACCCTGCCTTATTGTATATAAGTTCCTGTCTTCTCATTTTGCCCCACTGGTTTCTTCCATTGCATCAGTTCATTGCTATTATCCCCATCTCATGTTTGCATGCACGATCCTGCTCCACTGCCTCCTGTCTTATCTCCTTGTGCAGGTCCATTTTTGTTTGGCACAAGTTATCTTTATTTTTGTCATTATAGCACTCAGCCTGATTCAGTTCTGCTCTGGGTTTGAGCCCCTCCTAACCAAAACATGACAGAAATGCTGTTTAATACTTTAAATAGTTGAAAGAGAATGACAAGATGAAACCCAGAAAATGACCAGACAGTAAATGGCTGCAGCAGATCACCATTTTTTTCAAATACCTCTGCCCTCATGATAAAACTCCAAACCCAAACTCTCAGAAGACAGCTGTGATGCGGAGCAACTCTCAGCTGCAGAATTCCGTCATATCCAGCTTTTGTTAAAGCAGGTGGACTGAGTCACCAGGAGAAAAGGAGGGAAAGGCACAGTGGATTTGGAGAACCCAGTGACACTAAACATTTGTTTCTTATCACGGCAGACTGATGGCCTCTTTGTGTTGGGATTTCCTCCAGTTTAAATTACTGGCTAGTAAAAGCGATAATACTCAGGTTTTCCAGTGAAACTGCTGTATCAAGTAGCTCATTTGTGTTGCACCTCATTATGTACTATTGTCATATGCAGGTGTTGTGCAACCTTTTCTTTAAAACTTCCTTATCTTACTTGTTTATGAACTTTCTTTTCATTCATTGTTGTGTGTCAAAATTAGTTGAAGTCTCTGAACAACATCATACTTAAAAATAAAGTACATTAATCTGGATAGAGCCTTCCCTGTTAACATTTAAATCATTGTAAATGCTTGTAAATGTGAGTTTGTCATATGTTTCTCTTTCCATTAATACTAAAAATCAAAGATCATAGTAGAATTAATGTTTGCACTTTTGGTCATGGTCAAAGAAAATCCAGACTCACCATGTGTTGTACTAAAACAGTAATGAAATAGGTTGGATCAAATTACTTTTATACCCCAGCTACATTATGTATCTGCCTTTCCACAACTATTAAACACAATCTAAGTGTTTCTCCTCAGTTTTCAGCTTTTGATAAGGGTTGGGATCTTAGATGGCTTTATAATGATGTTCATGATGGCTTGATCTATTTTCATCTCAACACTGCTATTTATTTATGCTGTCTACATAATCAATAGAACCAAAAGGAAAACTGAATCAAGGTATTGCAACATTAACTCAAAAATCTAAAAAAAGAATGGTACAACACGATCAAACTGCTTTTATTCAAAACACAACAATTATCACAATGATTCTCCTACCAAAATATTGGTAATTAAACTCATAATGTTGTGTATGATGTACCGTTATTCTTATTTTGATGCATAGAGACACAAATGGAGAACCAGAGAACACAGGTCAGAGTTGGCAGTGTCTTTGGGCTAAGAAAAATCAGGGATTAAATTCTGTTTCAGTCACATGTGTCAATGAAGACAGTAGGTCGTCTTAAAAGGTTATTTAACAGGCGTACAAAGTGGTGGAAGACTAAGGCAAAATATGGTACAACTAAATGCAAATTTCATTGCACTGGCATTGAATATTATAATAATGTTACTCAATCTAATGCTGTGCAGACGCTCTGGCTGCACTGATCAAGATTCCCAATGCTTGAAGTGGCTATAACAAGGGAGTCCGACCTATTTTCTGATTTATTTAGCTATTGTCTTGTAATGTTGTAGAGCAGGACCCCAATGAAAGGATGAGTCACAAGACAGGCAGATAAACATAAACAGTTTTACTTTTAAAAAAAAGGAAATTCAAAAATGTACAAAAACTAAAGTCCAGGGAGGAATCCTAAATTATATACCACAAGAAGAACACAAGAAAACAGGCTGGTGGGAATAACAGGATGATCTGTCCAAGAGCTGACTAACAGAGAGACATTTAAGCTGGAGGGTTGATGATTGAACAAGAAGCAGCTGTGAGGAAAGGCAAGTACGGAAGTTGAACAGAGTAAATTGGAAAAACAGCTGATAGAACACACAGGGAACAAGAGAGCAGAATATAAATTCGTATGAAATAGCAAATTTAAACAGAGCACAACATCCAAAGGTCATGACATAACCTTTACCAAACGTCCAATCAGTCCACAAACAAAAATCAAAGCAAACCTGGGTGGGTACAGTGTACCCATTTTTTGATAGCTACTTCCAACAACATGTCAAAAAGCGCAAATCTTTTCAAAATTGATGACAATGACTTCACTTTACTTCTGCAGCCTCCATAGTCTTCAGATCTCAGATCTCTTGCAGTCATGTCAAAATGGAGCAGAGGAATGTTTCCGACACCTTGTATCTATACCACAAAGTATTCCAGCAGTTCTAAAGGCAAAGGGGATCCAACTCGGTACTAGCAAGGTCCACCTTATTAAGTACCGGGTGAGAGTTTCTCAAAAACATATAGTAAATCAAAACTGTATTTCATATGTTCAAAGAATTTTTAATGAAGCAGTATGTTCCTTCATATATAGAAGATCAAACAGAATCTGGGGGAGCAGCATCTTTCTAATTTTGATGCGCAAGCAGCAGGAGCACTTGCACTGAAATCATTGTAACTCGTTGGTCAGTAATGTCTTTCCATCAGTCTACAATCGTTTTCCATTGTAACCAAATATACTGGCCAATGGGTGGTAGCAGTCTCCACTACATCCATCACTGCATGGGATTTAAACTCGTAAGTTCACAACAACATGAAAGTTAGTTGTCTAGATGGAAGGCTTTTATTTGACAGTGGAGTAGTGCATCCAGATGAATTTAGAAAAAGACAAAAACAAGATTAAAGTAGTCTTTTACTTTACCCTTCTGTTACTGGGGAGTCAAACAGCAGGAGAAAACATTGTAGTACAGCTCTAAGACACGCCCGGCTCACTTGGCCAGCGTCCATCTATGAGCATGCTGCATCCCATGTTCTTCACACAGTCTGCCAACATGCTTCCTCCTCAGCCAAGCATCTCCTCCTAGGAGCAAGGCTTCTTTTATCTTCCACACATCATCAAAGGTTATCCTTATCTCCATCTCCAGCATTAGTTAAATTATTTAGAATTTGACTTTACAGTAAAAAAGGGATATCTTGCCATTTTTCCAATAACAGCTGCAACTGGATGTACTCTTTTAACTTCCATTAGAAATTTCCCTGCACACTTTCTGCATTTTCTAGAGCATCTCTTTAAATTGTGCTAAAATGTACTGACTGCATGTCAACTACTATGTAAGTCCTGTGTCATTATGGTCCCGATCCTGTTGATTTATTACTGACTGAGTAACTGACAGAGTATACTTGATAAGTTCAAACACTTTGGATGACAAACCAGCATTATACAACTGAAGGCCACCAGCCCACATGCCAAATGCTGGTACTGGACAAACACACAACAAAACACCATAAAACAAGGCATCCCTCCTCTATGTGTGCCAAACAACATCAGCAGGTGACATTTCATGCTGGATAATAAAAAGCGCTGATGAGGAAGAGAAGGATGTAAACATTCCCCAGTGGCTCAGAGAACAATGGAGTCACAGGGAAGTGATAAGAGACCGGACATCCTGACACGACTGTATCTCAGCCCTCTGACACACTGCTGCTACGTCAGCTGGCAGCAGGACCCACCAGGCCGACTAACCCTGGAGTTCACAACAAAATGCAACAACACACATCAAAGTGTAAACCACGGTAACTGTGGAAACCGACACAATTGGGCATCTAAATATAAATATTGTAAAATGTAATGAACAATTTAAAAAGCAGGAAGTGGAAAAAGGTATAAAGAAAAAAAGGATTAGAGCACAAGTAAAGAAAATTTGACTAAGTCATAAACCCCTACTTAGTGTAAAGGTTTGTGATGCTTTTTAATGACATTGTCTTTGTTTTAACAGTATGGGAATATATAGCAGGACAGCAGTAACACTGACACTAAATACACATATTTAAAGATTGCTCAGATTTTGTGGTGATAGTTGACTAATATGCCACATTGGAACTCACTGTTTGCAGTAGATTTCTGTTGGAGGGTTATTCATTTTTCCAAGTATTCCTAGCTCACTGAACCTTTTGACATATTATAACCACAAACCTCAATGTATTTTATTGGCATTTGATATAATAAAAAAATCATCACATCATTCTGAAAGAAAATGATACACAAATTACGGTGTGCACTTTTTGTCCTTCTGAGTCAATACTTTGTAGAACTACCTTTCAATACAAAGACTCAAGCCTTGTCTTTTGAGGTATGGTCATTTGCAGATATCAAGTTGTTAAATTTAAGGGGAAAGGGTTGTTGTCCTGCTGGAAGGTGAACCTTCAACACAGTCTTAAGTCTTTTTAGCCTCTGACAGGTTTCCTTCCAGTATTGTCAGGTATTTACCATCTTCACTGCTAATGCTGAAAAATAGGATCCCCATAGCATCATACTGCTATCACTGAAATTTTTGGACAGAAAGTTACATTTTGGTCTTATCTGTCCACATATTTGCTGGGCCATGTTTCTCCAAAATGGAAACAGGACTTAACAATGGCTTTCCTTTTTCCACTCATAGGTTAAGAGTTTTGCAGTACACGACTAATAGTGGTTCTGTCAAAAGATTCTCCCACCTGAGCTGTGGATCACTGTGGCTACTTCAGAGTTACCATGGGCCTCTTAGCTGCTTCACTGATTAATGTACTCTCCCCATTTTCACATGATGGAATAAATATTTCTTTGTGAGATGTTAAAAACGTGGGAAATTGTTTTACAACCTAACCCTCTTTTAAACATCTTCACAACTTTCTCCCTGACCTGTCCGTGTTGTCCTGTTTTGGTGAATTCTGCTTTGCAAACATGCTCATATCATGTAATGGCATTCCCCTTTTGTGCGCTTACAGCCATTTTAAAGTTCTTAAACATCAGCACCGGTATAGATTGTAGGAAGAGAAGAGCGGAAGCTTCAGACAGCACCATTCTATAGCTGGAAAAAGCAGATTCAGCTCATTCATGTGGGAATAATACACACATTGTGTGCTAGATTTGCTACTCAGTGGTGTCGGCAGCATCCAGCAACAGATCTGTGCAAAGACCTGAAACTGAAGCTATAAGTGATCAAAGAGCAACCAGTACAGAAAGTGACTGGAAGAGTCATCAAAATTTTATCCCTGACAAAAATGCCTTTTCCTTCCATTTCATAATTGTTTGCTACCTTATATTAGTTTACACATAAAATGACATAAAATCTCAATGAAATACAATGAAGCTGTAAAGTTGAAGGCGGGGGCCGTACATGGCACTGTGGGAAAAATTTTTTAATTAGTTTAAGCAGGGTAAAAGAGAGGAAATACCAAAATATAAAAAAACCTTTAGCATTTAGAAGAGCTGGTAAAAACTCATTGTGAAACACTGACCCATCCACATTGCTTTATGTTGTTGACTTGCTATATAACATGGCAATACAGAAGGTAATCCTCCACCCAGCTGACTCAAAATAGATGTTTTCAATCGCTCAGCCTCAAGATGGAGGATGTAGTTTTTAGAGTAGCTATAAACATTCATCCAAAGAAAGAGAAGCGGAAGCATCTGGCTTGAGTCTGCTGGCACATCCACTGTCTCAGCGTTAATTAAGACACATTCCTTGCTGTTTAACCAATAGGAGCACAGCAACCATGGCCCATTCACCTGCTACGTGACATCATGACATATTCTACTTCATGTGCTTATGTGTGTTTGTGTTTTCGCACACAGTGAAATAGGATTTCCGGACGAAGAGCTGATTGGGTTTTCCTGGAGGAAGGACTTTTTTTTTTTGTCAACTTACAGACATCCACTTTAGGCTGAAAGTGGACATCAGTGTGTATGTAATGCCAACAAGTTAGTTACAGTCTTAGCAGATAGATTATTTCCTACCCCACATTTGTATTTACTGGGCTCATAAGTTTATATACCCTGGCAGAGTTTCTGATTTTTTTGGTAGTTTTTCATAATGATACATTACTGGTCAAAAGTTTTAGAGACACTTTCTCTTTCTCATTTAATGGTTTTCTTTATGTTTATGACTATTTACATTGTACATAGATTCTCACTGAAGGCATCAAAACAGTGAATGGACTTATGTAAGTAGCAAATAAAAACTGTAAAAGAACTTTAAATATGTTTTATTTTAGATTCCTTAAAGTAGCCACCCTTTGCTGTGATGACTGAAATATTAACCTTTGGCCGTCTCTCAATGAACCTCTGGGAAGTTCTCTTTGATATTTCAGGTTACCATCTCATGAAGATCATGGAGAGAATGCCAAGAGATCAAAGCAGTCATCAAAGCAAAGGTTACCAAAAAATATAAAAATTATTTCACACTTTTTGTTTACTACATAATTCCATGTGTGTTCATTCACAGTTTTGTTGCCTTTGATGATAATCTACAATTTAAATAGCTATGAAAATAAAGAAGTCCATTAAGTGAGAAATTGTATCTAAAACCTTTGACTGGTAGTGTAATACAACTTTTTTTTGTTGTTGTGTTTACTCTTTTTAAATCATGACAATAAAAACTACCCAGATGACCACAATCAAACGTCTACATAATCCCCTTTTAGTTGCTCCTTTAACATCAATGACAGTGAGAAGTCATGAGAGAAACCTTTTTAAATGAGGCTCTTTTTTTCTTCAGAGGGTAAAGCTGTCCAGCTTTGGCGAAAAGAATCCAGTTCCTGTGAACTCTTGGTCTGTCTTTCTTAAGCTGCACGTTTGAGAAAGTGGCTCCATGGTACTTGGGGTCAGGATACTGAGATGGCCAATCGAGAACATTCACCTTTTCTCCTCCTGTAGCCACTAACAGGTCGGCTTGGCCTTGTGTTTTGGATCATTGTCTTGTTGGAACGTCCAAATACACACATTTTCCTTCAGTATTTTCAAGTTTCCAAGTTTCATAGTAGGAACAATTTACATTTCTTCACAGGCCTAGTTGATTGGTGTCCTTTTTCTTTTATTTTAACCTTCAGGCACAGTTTGTGATTTGTAAGTAGTAAAATTATATTTCAGTTTGACCAGCAGGCCATTGTGGTCCCTAATATTATTGTAGTATCTGTTTAAGGCACAGTTTGAACCATTCAGAGGGAACAAGAAGTGACAAAGAGACACAGCCTGGATGAAAACTCTGGATGGAGGTCCAGATGGTGGAACTTCACAAGGACACAATTTCATGGTCTTTCCGGCACTTTTTCCACAAGACAGTTTTCTGCACTCTTAAGTTCTATTGTTCAACCAAACCTCATTTACCACCTGAGCAGTCTGACCCAAACGACTCAGCTGTTGGCTGACTTGAAATCAGGCCAATGAAATAACAAGCAATCTAACCAGGATCTTTAGCATACGTATCTTTTGATTTTGAGATTTGTGGCATAGTGGCCTTTATTGCCAGCCAGGAGTCGAACCCTGCATGGCTGCGTTGAGGACTAACACCCTCCATACATGAGGCAGCTGCTCTATGTCGTTTCCACAAATAACTAGGCATGAATCAGGCTTTCTACGCCTGATACCAATTAGGCAAGTCTTTGAGGATACTGAGTCTCAATTAAATAATTGCAGTTTTTCCAACATAGACTTGCACAGATAATCCTAAAATTATTCATGCTCGTGGTAGATTTTGTTGGGGTGTAGAGCGAGTGATCAGCTCAGACCAACGGTCAGACTCAGAGGAACGACACAGAGACTCTTTCTACTCACAGCGAGGGTAATCACACTGATCTGCAGTGGACTACAGAGATGTGATGTCTCGATGAAGTTTATTTTATACAGCAGAGTAAACAGACATATCAGGTTACAAACCGGGGTGCAAGACAGGTCAGGCAGAGTTAGAGGGTGGAAAGAGGATCAGCTGGTCCTGCTTTCGGGTGTTGTAAAACCAGCCGCACATAGACCAAAATAACAATTGAGTGTTTCAAAACACTGGGTCAGATCTGCAGATCTGACCTTTTAGAATAGAGAAGAAATACATGTGAGTGATAATGGTGAACATCAATGTATATACATTCAACCTAACAGATTTAAACTCATAATTGATTTAATTTAACCAAGAAGTTTGTTTCTGATGGTAATGAGACATGCAGACCTCAAATAATAAAAACTGTGTAAAAGGGGAATAATTTTTTGAAAAAAATCTATATTTACTTCTTAATTTTAAAAAATTACATGTCGGAAATTATTTATACCCTTCTCCAGGGTTATTTATTGTTTTTTTATTTCTTAAATGACAGACGCCTCTTGACAACCTTAATTAGTTGAGCTGCAGGAATCCATCCAACCAAGCTGTTCTGTTCTGTGCTTTGTACTCACATAAACAAACACGCAGAGTTTAAACCCAACATTAGGAAATATAATTGTATGTTTCCAGTATTTAACTTCCACCAGCCAGAGGTCACTCAAAGTCATTTTGGATTGACAAGGGATCCAAATCTGTCAAATCTCATAGAGTTCCACAGACCTAAGGGGGGATCAAACCCAAAACCAATTAGAAACCAGAATGGAAATAGTCTAATTTAAGCACAGGGGACATTTAAGTATGGCATGACCATTTCCCCCACTGCTCTCTGAATCCGGATATCTGAATGCCCAACTTCCTTGTGAAAAATGTAACCCGGAGCACATTCACAAGTGGACTATTGATGTTGAAAGTTCAAGAAGCATCATTTGGGTCAAAGCAGCTAACTTTGACCTAAATATCTAACTTACACAATTGAACCTAAAACAAAGTTAAAGCTCATTTATTTGAACACTGTGTGGGTCTTTGCAGCTGTGTCTGTTGTGTCAGAAACTTATTTGGCTAAAATGCTGTGCAATGTGTCATCAGCTGGCGCGGATCTCTGATCAAACCCTGCTGCATTCTGACTCAGGGATCGGACTGACTCAGTGATGGTGATTTCTGTGAGGGCCTCAGTCCCAGCTCCTGCTCCAGTTTTTGAGGTAAGTGGGTCTGAGCGTTAGGGAAAAGAGATGTTATCCCTGAACCACACCTCTTCCTCCTTCCATTTTGTGTTATCTATCAAGGGATCCCATTGGGTGAGTCAACGGAAAGCCCAACAGACTAACTAACCCTTCTAAGTGCACTGTTATAATTCCGACATGTTTGTCTGTATAAGAAAGAATGACTAGAGCACTGAGATTGTGTGCTCTAACGGCAGCTGAGGAATTACAGTGGGTGTGACCCATCTCTAATCTGCACGCTTCATTCTTGCTGCAGTAAACATCAGATGTGCCAACATACAAACACTTATCAGTGCAGATTTCCACCCCTCGCATGCCATTTTTAGACTGACCCCTTTTTCTGGCAAAACCTTGATAAGTCAAGTGCTTGAACACATTTCCAAAACTTGTCCCTGTGAGTAAGAATATCACACACCAGAATCAGGGAAAACACTTCAAAGCATTCAGCAATTTTCCACAAAAAACATCTAAACGTAAAATCAAACCATATTTACCTTGGAGTGGCCTTCACAGGGCGTTACATGCTTTTATTGCCCTGAGAGTGGACTACTGAAACTCTCTTTATGCAGTGTTGGACAACTCTCTTCAATGTCGCCTGCAGCTGGTCCAAAACGCTGCTGCCTGTCTGCTAATGGGTAAAAAGCAACATAAGCATATTACCCCCAAGTTGTCCTCCCTGCACTAGTTGTTTGTACGTTTTAGGATTGATTTTAAGATTAAAATTTGGGTTTTTAAATGTTTAAATGGTCAGCCACCTCCTTATCTACAAGCCAGTTCCCAGAAGAAGTTTGAGATCTGAACTTCTGTTGCTTTTAGATGATCCTAAGACTCATCTTGTGACCGGTGGAGACAGAGCCTTTTCTAAGTTGCGTTGGTTTTTAATTCCAACTGAAGCTTTTATTTACTTTTATTTTTTTAGGGCTGCACAGTGGCGCAGTCGGTAGCACTGTTGCCTTGCAGCAAGAAGGTCCTGTGTTTGACTTTCGGCCAGGGTTCTTTCTGCATGGAGTTTGCATGTTCTCCCAGTGCATGCGTGGGTTCTCTCCAGGTACTCCAGCTTCCTCTCACAATCCAAAAACATGACTGTTTGGTTAATGAGTCTCTGTAAATTGTGAATGACTGTGTGTCTGTGTTGCCATGCTATGGACTGGTGACCTGTCCAGGCTGTACCCTGCCTGCCGCCCATAGACTGCAGCTTCCTAGTGACCCACTATGAAGGAAGCAGTAGAAATGACCAATTCCTTTTACTAGTTTTTTTTTTTTTTTTTTTTTACTGTTTTTAGCTGTTCGTGTTTTTATTTTGTAGTTGTTTATTTGCTTTATTAAAGGTGTTTGTGTCTTATTGGTCATTTCTATGGGTTTTGTTTCCTTTCAAATCTTATGGACTCATACAGCACTTTGGTCACTTTGGGTGTGTAAAGTGCTCTATAAATAAAGGCTGATTGATTGATTAATTGATATTGATTGAAATAGGTTTTGCAGTATCTGCAGTGTATAACATAAATAAAGGTTAACAGGTCCAATTTAAAATGAAGTGTCAATCATCTCAATGCCGCAAGTGTCCTTCATCTAATCGAAATACACTCATCAGCCACTTTATTAGGTACACCATGGTATCAGGTTGGATTCCATTTTGCCTTCAGAACTGCCTTAAATCTTCAGGGCTTAGATTCAATAAGGTATTTGAAATATTCTTCAGAGATTCATAAAAACATCCCCCGCACCATGACACCACCACCACCACCTTGAACCTTGACTTGATGCTGAGAGACAGCAACATGCTGAAGGTGGAGAAAGGAAAGGGAGCCAGATTCAGAGCTACAATCGTGGATTGCCTCTGTCCTAGAGTGTGACTCAGGTTTTCAGTATAGTATAGAAATCCGAGCCCAACTTCATCATTTAAAAGAACATGGCCCCTCATTCCTTATTATGAGGTTCAAGAAGGGTTGAGATTTGAGCTGTTTTTTATTGAGGTGGGCGGGTTTTAGGTTGTGTTTGGGCTGGAAACTATCAATCATGATGTGATCGTCTGAAATTAATAAGTTGTAATATCTCAGAAACCATTGCAGCACAAACGAACATTTTGACGGCACAAACCAGCAGAAACGAAGCACTAACCTATTTGGCAGATTTTTCTTGTGGGTGGGGTGTCAGTTTCACTCAGCTGATCAAGCGTTCTCGCGCCCGTTCATGTGCGTGACAGATGCTGCCCTCCTCATCCCCTCATTAGCTGACGCAAAGATGCCTCTGCCGCTGATTGGCCCAAAGTTTTGTGTTTTGTCTGTCTTTTTTAAAAGCTGATCCAGCATTAAAGTCTGAGCAGCACGACCAAAGCACATCTCACCTCTCAGGAACCAGCTGAACGAAGAGAACCACAACCATGTTCGCGGCCTGCTTGGAGTCCCTGGGAATGACGCTGTGCGTCGCGGGATCCCTGTTGGTGATGATCGCCTGCGGGCTTCCCACGTGGAAAGTGAACGCCTTTATCGAGGGCAACATCGTCGTGGCTCAGACCATATGGGACGGGCTGTGGATGTCCTGCGTGGTGCAGAGCACCGGCCACATGCAGTGCAAGATCCACGACTCGGTACTGGCCCTGGCGCAGGACCTGCAGACGGCCCGCGCTCTAACGGTCATCGCCGCCGTGCTCGGGGTCGTGGGGCTGACCGTCACGGTGGCCGGGGCGCAGTGCACCAATTGCATCAAGGACGACGCAGTGAAAAGGAGGGTGGTGTACGCCGGAGGGATCATCTACATCTTCTGCGGGCTCTTTGTGCTGGTGCCCATCTGCTGGATTGCCAACAACATCATCGTGGGCTTCCACGACCCGATGGTGCCTCCTGCTCAGAAGAGGGAGATCGGGGCGTCCATCTACATCGGCTGGGCCGCCGCCGCGCTGCTGCTGTCCGGCGGGACTCTGCTGTGCTGCTCCTGCTCCCAAGGAGTCAGAGGCTCCTTTCCCCTCAAACTGGCTCCCACCAAGACCATCACTGTCAGCGGGGAGTTTGACAAAAAGCACTATGTCTAACCCGACTAGAGCACTCTGTGTGTGTGTGTGTGGGGGGGGGGGGGGGTAGTCCGGGCAGATGCCCATCCAGCTTCGCAGGATCGCTGACTGGGAGTTCCGAAGTTCACAACGACGGTCCTGTAAAATATGAGTGTTGCTGAGATGAATGTAAATCACCGAGACTCCTCAAGCGGTTTAACCCGCTCTAATCGCATGGCAGCACCGCAGACTGAGGACAATAACGAGATAATTATGGCGTAATTAAGAGCTGAAATCTGCTGCCACGGAGGAGGCTCTGATCATGTCATTGTGTGTCAAGCCTGAGGTCAGTCCTGTTGATATGAGGCTCCTCTCATCATGTGTACTCATGTTGAGATCAGAAGGAATTGTTGTATTTGAATACATGCACATTTTCTACTGTTTTTGTCATTTTGTACAGATTTTTTCCTAATAAACAATAGAGTGAAATAACTGTATTTTCTTATTTATGCTTGATGAGAAGAAGACTATTTTGAAAAATATATTTTGTTTAAAGAAATATTAATTTACACCATTTACACCATCTAGAGAGACATGGGGTACAATATATAAAGGAATTATACCGAGCTCGCCACAATCACAGGCACCTCTGAGGAACATGTGTAAAAGGTGTGTTTCCTTAACAAATTCACCAGGGATTATTTTAGAAATTAAAATGTAGCTGTAGTATTTTCTTTGAAAACTTTTTAAACTGACCAGGGTGTCTAGGAGCGTTTAATTAGTAGCATGTGTGTCACAAAGCCACATTTCTATTAGCCCCTCTTTAAAATGGGAAACACAAGAGAACATGCCAGTCAAGTAAGGCAATTGTACATTGGTCTTGAGGTAATGGCCACAAAAATAAAAAAATTAACTCAGGGCCATGTCTAGCTTAAACATGGAAAACTGCTTCCAGGGTTTAAGCTAAAATCAGAAGTAACATACAAGTGCAATGAGACAAAAAAAAATAAAAATCCTATCTTCTATATTTTTCCCAAACTTACTCTCTTTCATCCAGTTGTGCAGTTCAGTTTCCTGGGGAAGCCACACCAACACTATCAAAGTCAACATCTGATGTTTGCATATGCCTACATGTCGTAAATAGTGGCTTTCAAAAGTCTACCCAGCCCTGCTAAAACCCCAGGAGTTTGGGATCAAATGAAAAGCTTTTTTTTTTTTTTTTTTTTTAAAGGCTGGAGGTTCAAAACTCCAAGGCTTCTGCCAGAGAACCAATGACAAAGAGGGGGTTTATTTTTCAGGATCACAGTGAGTCCAGGTATACATCCAAATTCATGAAAGAATGACTTCAGTGGAGGAAACTAAGTGTTTTGCAATGGCATATGTGGAAATATATTATGTGTGTGCATTATTATTATTCATAACCAGTGTGGGAAGTAAAATGTATAACCTGTGTTAGTATAAGACATTGTGTGACCTGCAGAATTGTTATTGCACAAACTTGGCCTTG